>LGRX02005013.1:0-49667 GCA_001247695.2 Cymbomonas tetramitiformis
ATCATGGCCATATCTGGTCATATGTATCATGGCCGTATCTGGTCATGTGTATCATGGCCGTATCTGGTCATGTGTATCATGGCCATATCTGGTCATATGTATCATGGCCGTATCCGGTCAAAATGTTTTGTAGAAGAGTTCACCAGGATGTGCGCTGATGAGACCCATGCTCGGACAGTGAATGCTGTCAAAGGTGTTGTGACCACCAGGTGCTTGCTGCGTTACTTGATCTATGCTCATTTCCCCACAGTGTGGTGCCGCCTAAGGAGGAGCACGGGAGAAGTGTGACCGATCGCTGGAACTGGAGGGGGCATGGGGGTGTGGCAGGGTCCGGGCGCGTACGATACCGGAGCGAACGAGCGAGGCCCTGCTTATACCATGGGCTCGCGCTACATCAAAGGAGGAGGTGATCATGACATCGGCCCCGGAGAATATGATAACACAGCTGCGATGGCAGGCCCCGCATACAGGTGAGGAGTCCCGAGGCCCGCGACAAACCGGTCGGGTGAAAGCCGCATTTCACGTGCAATGAAATGCAATGACGGCGACGCAGTTTGCCCTATTGCTGGTGTGGGTGTGAGAGTGTTGCTGATGCAACCGTCAGTTCGAGCAATGAGGTCTTTTTGGTCGATGCTAGCCATGCACATCTCAGGCTAAGGCTGGCGTGACCTCAGCTCGAGTGCTTGCGCCGAGCAAACCTGAGGGCTAACAGGAAGGCGGGGCGAGGGTGCAGCTTTGGGGTGAAGCAGCGCAGTGGCCAGCACGAGCAGACGCCCGGACCCTGCGAGTACAACAATTATGTGAATGCGCTGGACGGGCCGGCCTACAGGTGCGAGCTACCGTTGTATTGGTTTTACTGCACCTGCCTGCATCTACCGCCAACCTGTGTCATCCGCTGCACGCTCGTTGGGAAGCTGCAATGTCATCCATACGACATGATTGCGGGTGTACTCCACTCTGCCTCCGCTGCGGTAGTCTTGCTGCGCTGACTTTGGATCAGAGAAGAGGGTGGTAGATTCTTGCATCGCAAAATTGGGGTCATACATTGCGGCGCAGAGGGCTTGCATGCGGCTACTCGCTGTCGGTGTGCAATATTGGGGGCTTCTATGATGTTGGCCACAGGCTCTTCTCACCTAGGGCCTGGTCTTGGGCCACAAAGCCGTCAACACACATCCTCCATTCATGTGCAAATCGTGTTCTCCCACCGAATACACTCACTTCTCTCTTGACGGCGGCGGACGGTGTGTGCCACCGCGCAGTATGTCCTCGAAGCACCACGGACTCCTAAACAGCGAAACGCCTGGTGAGCCGCCCTCTTTCCCGGGCCTGTAAGCTCGCTGCGGGCCGTTTTCCACGAAAAGCTGCACACAATGTGTTCATGTCAGGCCCATGATGGCTCCTGAAACCAATCAGGGGCCTCCAGTGCAGTGCAGTGGATGGAGCACTTGCTTCTTCAAGCTGCCTCTCTCTCTCTCTCTGTGGCACTTGGGTGTCTTCCTCTCTTTCACCCGCAAAGCATTTCTTCATGCCTCTGATTGGTCGACTGCGCCCCGTTGCTGCTCGGCACCGCTTGGGGTCGCTGCCTTGCGCCACGGAGCTCCTAGCCGCCGATGCCCGGGGAGTCCGACTTGACTCTCTCCGGAGGAACTGGCGCCGCGCAGGGCCAGGGGCGTACGTTGCTGGAGACGCCCGCGGCGGCCCAGCGTATACTTTCAGCGGGCGGCCCGTTGCGAAGAGCGGGGACCACGACCTCCCTGGTGAGCCCCGCCAGCCGCCGGTCGCGGTTTGGAAGCAGAGAGCCCCACCCAGCTCCCTTCGCACCGAGTGTGCCTCCCGCACCTCCGGGCCTAGTATGCTTCCGCATGTCGAGGCCCTCGCTCAGCGCCTGTGGCTCAGGAGCATAATGTGGGGCTGGCCAGGGCCTGGAGAATACGATGTGACCACGCGACGGAGCGGCGAGGCGCAAACGTTTGGCCATCGCTATTACAGTGGACATGGGCAGGAGGGGCTGCCCGGGCCTGCTGACTACTACCAGAGCGATGCCGATAGGGGCCCAGCTTACACCATCGGTGCGTCCGTATGTTCAAGGCGGCCGTATGCCCGTATGTTCAAGGCGGCACGCAGCTCAGAGTTCCCCATGCCCACACGCATCACGTCACCCGCCCGCTGCAGTCTTACCTGGATGCTCAGCACCCTTCGGGCAGTACCGGAGCCTTTTGCTCGCGAGCCACAGCGCACTGGTCACGGCTCGTGTTCCGTCGATCGCAGTGGCAACTATCCTGGAGTTTGCCGGTCGAGTGCGTGATCCCCTGACTGAGGATGGACAAGGGCCCTGGGGCAACAGGCTCAAAGATGAGGCAGGCCGACAGGGAGGAGGCCGGCCCGGGTCCCGGGGCGTACTACGAGCGGCCTGTGGGTGGTGGCCCGGCGTACAGCATGTCGGGTCGGCAGTCCCGGCCCTCGGGTCTCGAGGATATGCCGGGACCAGGAGACTATGACGCGATGCGCGGCTCTTCCGGTACTTTCCCGTGCCCCCGGCGAGCACAGTGATTCGAAGCGTCACATGCGCGATTGAGGGGCGTACAAGTGACATTGGAATGAAGCTCGGCGTGCATGTGCTGCAGGCCCTGCGCACACGATGGGGTCAAGGTCCCACAAGGCGGAGAGGATGGAGAATCTCCCTGGACCAGGTGCCTACGACGATATGAGCGCGCTGGACGGCCCCGCATACACCATGAGCTCGCGCCACGCACCCCCCGGCGATAGAGGTGCCGCACTACCCTCCATCATCGCCGCCCCTGTTGGCAGCGGTTAACCCTTCGTGTGCCCCGGCCGTCACACATGCCACCTGGCGCCCTTTTGAGTGGACAGGGGCCTGCTTAAGGTACGTGAGCGTGGTCCGGCTGAAGTCAAAAGTGAATTGGAGAGGCATTTAAGAGGATGTTTGTGGATGCAGATACCAACCCTGGTCCGGCAGACTATGTCCACTCGAATCAAGATCGCGGTCCTGCCTACTCCCTCTCTGGCCGGCATGCCCCTGCGAGCCCGAAGAATGATGCCCCGGTAGCCCCTCAGCCTCCTGCACCCGCCCACCAGATTCTGACCATGACACGACCTCGAATGGTCCTCTACCTAGGTGCCGGGTGGCTGTCGGCAGTCCGGAGCCCCGGCTGCTATCTCTGTGGCCACACGCGCGCGCGCGCAGAATGCGCTGCACGAAACCAGTTCATGCCACTTCATGTTGCGAACACCAGATGGCGGCGAAGGCGCGCTGCGCTCACTTGGTTTCTTGGGCTGTTCGATTATGAAGAGCTCACGAAGGGTACTGGCATACCACAAGTCTGTCCTCATAGAGGCGCATCCACTCATCACACGATGCGAGATAGCTGCCTTGTGCCAATTGCTTCGATCCCGCATTTGCACACCGGGTGCCGTGTTCTTTTCTGTATGCCTCAGGGCTGGGCAGGGAGGGGGCGGTCCGGCAGGGTCCTGGGGCCTACGCTGGATATATCAAGGAGATGGGTCCGGCGTACACGTTCGCCGGGAAGCACAAAGGTTTCCCCTCCCTCAATGGCCTCTTCTCCTCGTGACGCCACGCGCGCGCAGGGGAGCGAGAGGCCGTCCAGTTGCCGCTCGTGATATCTGTTGGATAGATGGGTTCTCGTCAAGGGGTGCGGCGCGTGGCACTGAGCCTCGTGACGCGGTTGAGCGTGGTTGGAGCTAGTTTACAAGCGGCGTACAGCTATTACGAGCCAGGCGGGGTGCCCATCGGCGAGGAGCGCCACCGGGCCCGGAGCGGTCCGTCAAGCGAATTATGTCGCAAAAGGGGAGGCTGAAATGTTCTCTGGCGCGCGATCTGCATACCGGCGCAGGCGCTGATATGACCATTCGATGGGGGTGGGGGGATGAGGCGTGCGATCAGATGGTGAACATGACATAAACCCGGGGCCTGGAGACTACTACCATGTTGATGCCGGAGGAGGCCCAGCGTACACGATGGGCACGTCGGGGAGAGCCAAGGTGCAGCCCCGTGAGACCATGGGTGAGCTTATTATAGGCAGAGGGAAATATTGCCCCCTTTCGCGACCTCTCCCGGGGAACGCGGCAGGGCGAGCTCGCGGGAGCGCTTGCTGAGACGTCTTGTACCCCCCCCCCGGGACCGGGGCAGCGATTTGAACAAGAGGTGATAGTGTGTGGATTCCAGCTGCTCAACTTAGGGGTTTGAGGTTTGGGCGCGTGCAGGGAGCGATCAATGACATCCCCGGGCCGGGAGAGTATGCTCCCCACGGTGAGAGCCCTCCACCCTGAGATGTCAGCAACCACCCCCTATGCGCCTGCTGTGGCTGCCATGGGAATCGTGGAGGTGTGGAACATGCTTCCTCTGCAGGATGATCCGGCGGAAGAGGCCCATCACCCTGAGGGCACGGGGGGCCGTAAGGGGGCTCCTCAGGCGCTGATACGGGTCCAGCGTACACCATGGCCGGCCGGCAGGTACACACGCCGCCCCCATCTGATGTCGGTACCCCCGGGTGATGTCGGTACCCTTATACCTTGAGCTGACTCTCTCTCTCTCTCTCTCGGGCGGATGGGCAGCATGCCGAGCAGGCGACGGCTCCTAACATCCTCTAACAGCCAGGTGCCACGTCACTAGCTTGATCGATGGAGGGGGTGGTGCGACTGAGTCAGCACTCCGCGGGCGTGTGGGGCGCGCGCAGGCAAGCGGCGGCAGTGAGATGAATCCTGGGCCTGCGGATTATCACACGGGCGTCGGCCTCGGTGGCCCGGCATACTCCTTGGGGTCGAAGCTGGCTCGCGTCTCCCTTGAGAACAATCCAGTGGGCCCAGGGGCATACAACACCGACACTCTCCCCGGGGGCCCCGCGTATAGCATGGCCGGACGCATGGACAAGCAGGTGGCCTCACAGTTCCCCCTCCCCTTCCCCCATGTGCTGCGACTTCGGCCCATCACCTGCGTATAGCATGGCCGGACGCATGGACAAGCAGGTGGCCTCACAGTCCCCCTCCCCTTCCCCCATGTGCTGCGACTTCGGCCCATCACCTGTGTATAGCATGGCCGGATGCATGGACAAGCAGGTGGCCTCACAGTTCCCCCTCCCCTCTCCCCCATGTGCTGCGACTTCGGCCCATCACCTGTGTATAGCATGGCCGGATGCATGGACAAGCAGGTGGCCTCACAGTTCCCCCTCCCCTCTCCCCCATGTGCTGCGACTTCGGCCCATCACCTGTGTATTTCTCAGCCTCTGCGCTGCGCTCGTTGCACCTTTTGCCTCCCAAGACCTCCTGACTACCGCGCTATTCCTTGTGACCCCTTACACCAGCGGTATCATCTTCCGCATGCAGCTGAGTTGGGTGAGCTACCTTTATGGTACGATCCTACTTCCGGCCCTCAGAGTGCTCGAGACGATAGGGTTCCAGCACCTGAACGTTTGGGAAGCAAACGGGTTGCTGCAGGTGGGAGAGGGACTGCCAGGGCCGGCAGACTACGTGTCGGAGGCCGGCCTTGGAGGCCCGGCGTACAGCATGCAGGGGCGGTACGCTGCACCAACCGGGGAGGGCGCGCCAGGACCTGCCGACTATGACTCCAAGAGGCCGGATCCAGGAGGGCCCGCGTTCACGATGGGAAGCCGCCTGCAGCGCGGAGGCGGCGACGAGGTGAGACTTCCCCGGAGCACCTCAACTCTGTTTTGGATCGCAAGCATGGAGGAGTCGCACAGTCGCTTGTGTCTACAATGTAGTCTGTGTGCCCGCGGTGGCTCAATCTCTGTCTCCATACCGAGCTGCGAGAGGTGTGCGCACCTCAGGCTCCCGGCCCTGCTGACTACGCAGCGCAGTCCAAGCTCGGAGGCCCAGCCTACACGATGGCAGGTCGGTCCGCGGGGGATGCAGTTAAAGGCGACGGCAACCCAGGCCCAGGTATGTGGTGCTGCCTTGCCTCACGCCGGCTGGAGGAATTGCGGCCACGGGTACATTTTGGCAAATTGACCATCGGATACGAATCCTTTTATTTGTCAATTAATTTTGCCACGTGGCGGTTTGTACCTCACTTAAACATGCACACCTGAATATCAATCAGAGCTCTTCCTCTTCCATTTCCGAAGGGTTCGTGTATTTGGCATGCGTTTCTCGTTCCTGTGACGATGCATGGAAATGGGTAGCTACTGTAACTACACACCTGTCGAATTTGATGCTTTTGCGCCAAGGTCTCACGTTAGCAGTATCCGCTACAGGTGACTACGAGTACAGAGCGGATGGAGGTGTTGCATACACCTTTGGGACCAAAGCCGTCCGGAAGTCCACCGAGAGAGTGCCAGGTGAGTGCATGATCTTACAACGAGCCGAGACATATGCTTGCTCCATCGCCCCTTCGACGCTTGGTGTGATTCCAGCCACTGCCAATCCAGTAATGTAGAGGCAAACGTCAATTATGCCATCTGCCATAATCAAACGGCCCCCGCTCGGACATCTGGGCTCATCCGGCGCATCAGGAGTGCACAAATATTTTCAGGGCATCAAGGTGCAGAGGACACTCTGTATAATTTCTTTGCTCGGAAGCATATTTGCACAAATCAGTGGTTACCCTGTATAACACTCCTGGAAGTTCTCGCCAGATTCATTGCTGCACAATAGCATTGACGGGACGTTGCTGAGGGGGAGGGGATTTTAGGCCCCGGAGAGTACGACTCCGAAGTAAGAATGAGTGGTGGTCCTGCCTACACCATGGCTTCAAAATACCGTGGAAAAGAAAAGGATTCTACACCAGGGCCAGGTCAGCGTCCTGCATCTCTTCGAGCGTGAGTTCGATCGCCGCCTTTTTGCAATCGCCTAATGCCTAACATGCTGTGCAGGGTATGCGGAGTCTTCCGGGGGAGAATGGGAGATCACAGATCAGTACAGTCCACTGTTGTCTAGTGAAGCATCCGGGAACTTCGATGAGCACCGGATCGTGTTGCTTCCGAAATGAGAAGAGAGATGATGGCATGTGGCGACAGTTTCATTAAACTCTCGGGATTCAGAGAACTCAGAGGTCAGAATCTGTTGAAGTTGGGGGTCGTGAGGAAATGCATCGTGGTTTGCATCGTAGTCATTCACGAGCGTGCTAGGTTCCGAGGTGTCTGTGACTCGTTCGATGTGTGGTCTTAGTGGCGCGCACTTTTACCAGCAGGTGAGAATTGAATCGGAATGGGTTGGCTCAGGTGAGTACGACGTGGAGGACTGCGTGTGCGTCTGTGAATGTGACGACGCGCCAGCATATACCATGGCCTCTAAACCAAGGGTACGTCTGTAGTAGCAGGCCAATATGCCATGCGTGCTTTGCTAGTTGCGCTGGCCATTAAGCCGCAGAATTGGGGCTCAAATGCGTTGTGTGTATTATGCTGCAGAGGAAGACCAGAAGCTCGCGCGATTACCCAGGCCCAGGTAAGTGGTGCCTCCAGAAAGGACCACGAGGGCGCAAATGAATCAAGCAAGTGCCACCTGCATTTACTGGTGGTTTCCATGCATCATGTCCAGATGCGGATTCCATGTTCCGATGTTGCAGCACGCCCCCGAAAGCGTTGGGCAGCGGAGGTGAAGATAACTTATGATGACGGTTGTTAGTATGGAAGGGATAGAGATTGTTTGATCGGGGTGTTCCCACCTTTTTGTTTTGTAATCAGGTGAGTATACACCACAGCTGTACGCTGGTGGCACAGCTCACACAATGGGCGCAAAAAGAAAGGTTAAGAAAAAAAGTCGCACTCCGGGACCTGGAGAATACGAATATGGCACCCCAAGAGGTATGCACCCGCCGTGCGAGACAAGCATATGGGTCTAAAATGATCTCTGTTCTAGTTCGGATATAATCGGGCACGATTGGATTCATATTTTTTCACTCTTTCCCTTGATCCTCCATGCTAGAAGATCTATTCAGCAGTTTGAAGAAGCTGGGAAAGTTGCTTGTCCAGCCGTCTTGAATGCTTTTTCTGGATATGTGCAGGGGGACCAGCGTACACGATGCCGGCACGCCAAAAAGAGCGCAGACCGACAGGACCTGGCCCGACCGATTATGGGACAGATTCTAGAATTGCATACCGACGACCTGCTGTTAGACGGTAAACGTGAATACTAGAATTCCGTGCGCTACAGTCGAGATTTGCAATACTTTTGCACATCGGTGTTCTATAATCCCAAAATGGATTCTACTGGGAATGAACCGTTGATTTTATATGCGCAAATGTCCGAGATTGCATCTTTCGGACAGACCTGCATGAATATGGTATATGCGATCGAAGAATTGAATATGGCTAAAATAAGGCTGAGACCTTATTGGCCACGGCCCTTGCTGCAGACTATGATACAATGCTTATGAGACTTAGTACGAGGTATGCATGTATATTTTTGACGGTTTTCATCTTGTTACGGTATACTTGCTGGTTTGGTTTGGGTAAAATTCAGATCAATTGATAAGCGATAGGTCGGTCATATCAGGCAATAAGGTTGGGGTTCTAATGACCGATGGCTCCTAGGGTCCTGCCTATTAGTAAACAATACCGTATCAAGTTGTGGAAAGGAGCACCTTTAGTGATAGGTTATGTACTCAAATATGGATTAGCAGTTTGATTAGTGTGATGAATGAAAACGGCATACGAGAAGAAGTATTCATCGTTAAATGTTGTTCGCAACAGAGTTCGACAAATCTCTAAATGTCAACGGATGAGTGCATGCCCGGGGCACTTATCATTTAGCATACGTATGCATGGACACAACCGGTGTCGTATTCAGGAACGCTCGTTTGCTTAGTACGTCACAGCTTATTTGCACATTAACGGCCACACCAGATTTATAGCATAACACGAATCGAGTACGATGATCAAGGCTCCTAATCGGTTTAACCGATATATCGGGGGAAAATCGGTATCGCTCGATATCATTTTTGTGCACATTTCATCGATAAATCGGTATCGATTCAGTTTAGTATTGGCGGTCTTATGTATTGTATACGGAGAATTGTATATAAAATTCAATAATCGATATCATCGATTATCGATTGAAAATGTTGAATATCGAAATCGATCGATATGCAAGTTTGAAACCGATTAGGAGCCCTGACGATGATCTCGACTAACCTTGATTGGATTAGTATGCTGCCTTGACGATTCGAAAACTGCTTAGCTCGATCATCATGCCTAAGCATGATTAGTACGCCGATTTGGTTTGAATATACGATCAGGAAAGTATTTATTACTTGGCTATCCTTGCATAGCCCTAGCTTACGACTTCGGGGGCACCTATTTCTGGAGGCGCCTTCCAAGGCTTCCACCCAAACGAAAAGTTGGGACTAAACTAAACGAGCTAGGAGATCTAAATAAGAATGCGTTCTAAACGATTTATGTCAGCAATACTCGCGTACTTGTAAGTACACGGGCGTAGAACTTTGAAAATCATTTAGAGGAATATACTCAGGCGATATATTCTTGAGTGGGCGACACACAGTTGACTTTCGGATACCGTATTATATTCAAGGCACAGTATCGGTTGCAAAAAAAGATATCGACACATTTTGGTATTTTGAACTTTGGTGTCGACAGATACTGATATGAGCTATCACATGGCACCTGTAGGAGGGGGCAAAAGCTTCATCTAGGAATTTCCCCAATGGCTAGCTTTTTGTTGACTTTTGCCGTTGACCGTCATTTACACACGATTTGCTCACTTCACAAAAAATTTGCAACATGCAAAGTTTAACGCTTCGACTGGCTAGAAGCTTACATTAAATGCTGATTAAAAATTTCGCCGTATTGATGGATTTTGCTGATTTTAGTTTTGAGTGACCAACGGCTATATGTTTTACAAAACCGCAAATATCTGCATTCAGAAGTCGCACACAAAAATTCCACAACATGCAAAAGTTGCGAAACAGGCGTGCCCATCTGAAATCGTTTTCAAACAATGTATGCTGTATGTCCTAGATGAAGCTTTTGCCCCCTCCTACAGGTGCCATATATATTGAGGTGTCGACAGATATTGATATGAGCTAATGACGTGTCGACATATATATATTGATTTGTCCTAACGAGTTGTCGACTGATATTGATATTCAAATGTTCTAACCGATATTTTTATATATCACATATATCGATATATTCGCGCGGTGGATTCAACCTACTACTACATATAATACACTACTATTTACATACCGTGGGTGGAGTGCAACGATCCTCTAGCCTCTGTTAGCTAGGCAAACGGCATATTCAGGCGTTAAGCTCTGGTTAGCCTAGTTCATGGCCGCCAGCATAGCGTGCTACATGGTACCCTCACTCAGTCACTTGCGCGCAAGTCAGAGTTCATGGCACCACAGGCACTGAAAAGCACGCTCCACACGCACCGACCACGATGACAAACCAAGCGGGCTTGCAAGAATATATGCACTAACCAACGCGAACCGATCAACGTTTTTTCGCATTGCTTACACGAATATGATGAGGGGTGCTAACTTACCTCTCGCCCGACGAGTCGAACACTTGAAGGTGAAGTGCTTGTAGCGAGGAAATAATATATCCCCCTAAGTCAATTTGCCGGATCGCGTTTGTGGCTTTGTGCAGTCCGCAAGTCCGCACTGCATTAATCCTTTCCGATATCGATATCACCGATCGATATCGATATCTCAAATGTGCTCGTCACATGTCGCGCAGATATTGATACGATGTGTTTCTGTAGGAGTCTACACCTTGACTTCTTCTCTTCTTTACGGTTTCGGACTTATACTATTCTGCACTTATTAAACGACCGCACGAGGTATGCTTACGGTTGGTCAACTACAAGACTTCGGTTTCGTAAATCTTAATAGCTATGCTTTTGCTTTCAAGTGTATGCTTTCAATACACAATATACAGCGGATACGGCTCTTACTTTTTATGTTACAATTCTCAGTTCAGTTCATCTCTCCGAAACGGGTTACTCTTAGAGTTCTTATACATTCAGGAACTCTTTCCATAACTCAACTGTACTGAGTACTCCGTACAACAGTCTAGGCACCTCACATCAACATCATTCTGATCGGTCCTACTGTACTCCGTACTGAGTACTCCTGCGTTTTATACTTAGCCGTTTTTCTTGCTCTTGTGCTTGCCTCCTAGCACAACTCCCCCCCCCTTAGGGAAGGTCGCGTCCACGCTGACCACGTCGGACCAGTAAAGTTTTTATACAGATCTTCTACTGTTGCTCTGAATGTTTATACAGGTCTCAGCCGCCTGTTGTCTGGGATGACATTACACTTCCCAAGACACACCGCAATAAGGAGATCGACCTCTTAAGCACAAGGGTCGGCCTCTCACCGGTCTGCCATCTGCACTACCAGGCTCCCCCAAGGCTCAAGGTTTCACATCCATTACCACGCTCAAGGTTTTAAACCTCCCAACACGGTACAGTAAAACCCGGGCTATAAGAAAACAGGATTAAAATGCCAGCGCTGGCTTTCTTAAATCGAGATCGAGCCGAACGCAATCCAGCCCCAAGTCATTTCTTAATTGGCCCTTGGATCGACGATATCCGATAGTTTTCAGGGGGGCGACAGCGTGCGACTTTCTTAATCGACGGCCCGTCGCCGTTTGGCGATTTAAAACCTAGCGGCTGCTTTCTTAATGTTTTCTTAAAACGATGAGTGTCGTCTCAGACGGACAACTGCATCCGAGCAATACAGTAGGCAACCAACAGCAATGGAAGCAACCACAAGATTAGCGCTCCAAACCCTGAAGAGCCTATCTGGCGAGTTTGTGCTCACTGAGCAAGAATTTAAGACCGAGAAGAGAAAGCTGTTTGGGAAAGAGGGGCATTCCTACGTCATCTCTCCGAAAAATCTCGGAATGGGCATAACTTTTGATATACTTGGCCATTTTGGCTGGAAAATGAACCACAAATAGGTCTTTTATAGACGAACAGATTGATATATCGTTTGTAAGCATATGCGTAATATTCCGTAAAAGAACGCATTCGCGGTAAACTGTGCAGCGTACGCGAGTGGTATAGTGTAATAACCGAAAATGCTCGGAATAGGCATAACTTTTGATATACTTGGCCATTTTGGCTGAAAGATGAACCACAAATAGGTCTTTCATAGACGAACAGATTTATATATCGTTTGTAAGCATAGGCGTAATATTCCGTAAAAGAACGCATTCGCAATAAAATCCAGCGAAGATTTTCTTAATATCATGGTTTTCAGCAATTTTTGGATCTCCAATATATCATTTTCCAGCCCAAAATTTTCTTAATTAGGGTGCTTTTGTCCGCGTCTCGAGGGGAAAGCCAGCGCTGGCGTATTTTCTTTTTCTTAAAATTTTGGCAAAAATCCAGCGGCTGTTTTCTTATAGGTGCGTTTTCTTATACCCCGGGTTTTACTGTACACTTACAGGGGATGACAATAGGTTTGCCAATTACCTGACAGTTCTCGGGATGCCGGCCCGGAGGAAAGGTTTTAAACCTTCACCGCCTCCTCGGAGTGCTAGAGCTTTTACCCAGATCTCCAACTGCTGCCCGGTCGTGCCAGGTCCGGAGCCAATGCTCTCGTGAAATGGATTATACAGATTTCCACCTGTTGCCTGGTCGCGCCGAGGCTAGAGCCACTGCTCGCTTGGATAGATTACCCAGGTTCTCACCTGCCGCTTGGTCATACCAAGGCTTAGAGCCACTGCTCAAATGGATTATACAGATTTCCACCTGTTGCCTGGCTGTGCCGAGGCTAGAGCCACTGCTCTCTCGGATGGATTACCCAGGTTCTCACCTGCCGCCTGGTCTCGCCAAGGCTGGAGCCACCGCTCTTCCCGACGCTCCCCAACGCTCTCAATCGCTAAGACCACTCGCGTCAGATTCCCATCCGCCCTCAGGTATGATCGTCACCTCCGCTCGCACTCCCGCTAACGCTATCGGTTCCGGCTCAAACTCGGGCGGGTCACTCTCAACAACAGCTGACTGGACTAAAACGCTCATCTCGCTCAGATCCTCCCTGACAAGCAGTTCAGACAGGAACGCATGCACCTCTTCATGTAGGGTCAGGTTGTGGAAAAGCTGTTTTAACAGTGCTGACGGAATCCCATACAAATTCTCTCGCGCTCCCATGCCCTTCGCGAACACACCTCCGGCTCTCATCGCGCGCCCTCCTTGCGCTACTTTCTCGTGCCTACCGTGCTGCCGGAAGAACTCGCAAGGCGTATCGGAATCGCACACTCGCAAGGGTGTGCGCAACGGAACGTTGGTCCAGATGTGCGTGGGCTTCCTGTATGCGGTCCCGTATTTGCAGTACGTGACGAGGTGCGGAGCTGGTAGATTGCTCATGCAGCGACGCGTGTGCAACCCGTGGGGCTCTCTTCCCCTCGGGTTCTCAATGAAGTATGCTTCGGGCCTCAAGTACCGGATGATCTCCAATGTCCTACGAACTCGCCTGTCCGCAGCACGCAAATCTCGGATGCCTACCGTCTTCGCTTGGCTGTACTCTGTGCAAGGTGGGCTAGCCCAGACTACGTCGAAGTGTCCTGGTCTGAACTGTCGATAGTCCCATCGCATGATATCCTCGCAATGTGTGGGGCCCCACTTGGGCTGAATGTCTACAGCAACTACTTCGCTGTTGGGAAATTGCTTAGTGAACTGCCTCTCGACTGACCCGGTCCCACAAAACAATACAAGAATCTTAGACTGGCCGACTGGCTCCTTCTCAAGTGCTGCGGCTCCGTTGACTGGCGGCAGGGTGCTCTGAGCAGATACTCTCGCGAAAGTTCCTACTTCCTCATCAAACCTCTCCTCTGGCACCCATGGCATTGCTCCGTCTACCTTGAGCTCCTCCGATAGCGTGGTCCATACCGCTCCTGCGGACTCGTCGCGTCTCTTACGGACCCTAAGCTTCTCTCGCTCCACTCTCTTAGCCTCGATCCTCTCAAACTCCAACAACGCTCGGTTGGGAACACCGGGCCTGCCGGCTCCGTCCCACTCCAGATCCTCTCGGGTCTTCCACTCGTTCTCACTGCGGGGCATTCCTGTCCACTTGACCAGGTACTCCGTCCACCTCCTACCCTGACGCTGGCGCGTGCGCGAACGCTCCACCCTCTCGACGTGGGTTTCCTTGCGCCCGCTGACGTCCAACGGAGGAGGGGGAATCTCCTTAGCTCTCTCAACGAAGCGGCTGCCCGACTCTACTGGCGAAAGCCGGTCCACGGTAAACACATCGTGCACTTTCCACTGCTTAGGCGTCTGCAACCTATAGGCCGACGGTGCGCCTCTATCGCTCGCGGGAAGGGCCATCTGCCTGTCGCTGTGAAAGACTTCCAGCACCCGAAGGGGCCCAAGGCGCTTCTTAACCCCTAAGCCGGTGTTTTCCCCCAGCACTTTGGGACATTCCACCCTTTTGCGAATATATGGTTCGTTGATAGTCCGATTTAACTTTTAAAGACACTTTCGAAAACACCTCTTCAAGGCGCAATGCACTAGCACGACCTTATCTGGTAAAGCTCAAGTTCCGTGATATTACTTCGTACAATAACATTAAAACCCCAGTTCGACAAAGTTCCAATTTGCAACCTAAGCCAAACCCTAATATTAACCCCCCACAACGGCACAAGCACTTGACGATGTATCATACATGTAGCAAACCCTAATTGGGGTAATTGATAGGGTAAAGGGCCATTATATGTTATATCAACACGTGTCAGTTATTGATACATTATTCGACCTTAATTTCTTTAAGTAATGCTTTAAATCCGGAAGTATGAAGCACACGAATGGATGCGCATGAATCGGAGCTTTTCAGAACTGTTTTCAAATATCAATTTGAGTGTCAAATGGCGCCACAAAGTATGTTTGCGTCCCGAAAAGCGCTTGGGTCAGAAATGACCCAAACACCGGCTTAGGGGTTAAGCAATTTCTTGTGCAACCCGCGGTCGCCCGGCTGGGTGAGGTGCGTGGCATCCACCCAAACCTCATCGCCTACTGCGTAACTCCTGGACCTGTGACGCGCGTCGTACTGGGCGATCTGTTGCTGCTGAGCTAAGAGCAGCTTCTCCCTAGCGAGCTGCAACTGGCGAACAAACTGGCGGGCTGTCTCGTGGGCTGTACCCTTTTTTACTGCTGCGCCCCTCCCCCCCTTAGCTCGGCCTCTCCGTGATGCAAGTGCTGCCTCCACGAAGAAGTCCAGCTGAGAGGCCGGAGCGTGACCATACGTCAGTTCAAAAGGGGTGAATCCCGTGACGGCGGAACGAGAGTCATTAATGGCGTACTCGACCGGGGTACACCATAAATCCCAATCGTGCTGGTTGGCGTCGACGTACGCGCGCAACATGCGTTCGACCGTGTGGTTTGTGTGCTCTGCCTGCCCATCACCTTGTGGGTGGTACGGCGTGGTAGAGGCAACCTGGACTCCCATCAACCGATGTAGCTCGAGATGCATCTCATCCCTGAAGCGGGAGTCCCGATCACAGACGATCTTCATGGGAGCGCCGTGCAAACGCCACACTTGGTCGAAATACATGCGCGCGATCTGTGCAGCTGAGCTGTCAGCGTAAAGCATGGGAACTACGTGCACCATCTTGGACAACTTGTCCGTGAAGGTAGCAAACGCGTCGTACCCTCGCTCTGTGCGGGGCAGCCCAGTGACGAAGTCGATACTAACCACTTGCCACAGTCTTACTGGGACTTGCAGGGGGTTAAGCTGACCGTCTGGATACCCGTTGCGTGGCCGGGTCTGTTGGCACACAACGCAGGATTTGCACCAGTCGGTGACATCCTTGCTCATGCGTGGCCACCAAAAGCGACGGGATACTCTGTCCAGTGTCTTATCCCTTCCTGTGTGCCCTGCTGCTGGGGACTCGTGTGCTTCGCGCATCACCAGCTCTCTGAGGGGGGAATCCTGAGCTAGCACTAGCTGATACCGCCCTTCTGCCACTCGCCATATCATGTCGTCTACCATGCGAAATGTGTCTGTCCTCTGATGTGGGGCTGCGATCAGTTCCTCCTTCAACGAGCTGAGGTACTGGCTGCGTTCGTATTCCGCTTGCAAGGCGCGGACGAACTCATCAGCCTTCAGTGGGCCTGATGCTGCCCTGGCCCTTGCTGCAACCCCTGTAGTGACTAAAGGCTCGTCGGGTTCTGCCTCACTGTCCTTTCGCGCAGGCGGCGCTCGGGGCTTTGCCCTGCTGGCTGCTGGGGCCCACACCAGAAGGACCGGCCAGCGCAGCGGGGGTCGACCTCCATCAGGGGACTCGAAGAGGTGGTTGGGACGACCTTTTTCGTCCTTCGTGTCAAAGACTTTGACCGGATGAAGCCCATACTTGGGGTGAATCAACCGCCTCCAGGGGGCGTCATAGTCTGGCAGAAGGAACATCGCCGAGGTGTTTTCCGGATCGGCGCGCCACTCAGCAAGGAAATGCCGAAGAATTCTTTCTATCAAGTCTGAATCCTTCGTGTAAGGGGGGTTGCACCAAACGTGTTTCCCGCGCCACTTTTCCTTCAAGCAATCGGTCCAATAGGTGTCAACCTGCCGGTTAACGCCCATGGAGTCGCAACACGCGTCAACGTCAAACACCCCGTACTGGGCTGCTATCTCCTCAAAGCGCTCCCTGATCAGCTTCCAGTCCTGGCGATCTACGACCTGGTCGTAGTGGGAGCTACTTTCTGGGGGCTTAACGGGCTCAGGTACCTTTCCGGCTGCCTTTGGATGACTCTGGGCCTCAGGGTGGGGGAACTTCGGGTGACTCTGGACTTCTGCTGTGGCCTGTTCCCTAGCTCGGTCTGCTCTGGTCATGACTGCTAGCGATTCGGCATCCCTCAAGGATTTCTCGCCTACTGCTAGGGTGGCAGCTGCGTCCAGCCAAAGGGCCGGCGACTCTACCCACGTGAGCCCATTCAGATGGGTGAGCTCACCAATGACCGGTGCTGGACTGGTGGGAGGGAAGGACTCGTCCTCGGAATCACTATACTCGAAGGTGGCGCCTAAGACAGATGTGGGATCCTCGTCCCCTTCGCATCTCTTGCCTTTCGGCTCAGAGTACTCGGGTCCATCAGATCCATCGGTGGTGCGATCCACTGCCCCGAGGACAGAGGTAGGATCCTCGTCCTCTTCGGACCCCTTGCCTGCCGGTGCGGAGTCTCTGGGCCCATCCGTGGCGCGATCCACAATCCCTTTTTCCTTCAACCCTTCTCTGGCTGACATTTCCTGATAGTCTGGTCGCCGGGACTGCGCGTCTGGTACTACTAAACAGCGCCCTGGCACGTGCTCCATCTGATGGACTCCTACCTCTACCAAGTCCTCGTACCAGCGAGCCTGACGTCGGCTGAGCTCCCTAGCTGGGGCGAAGAGCCACTGAAGGGGTTTATGGTCTCCCATGAGCTTAAATGATGTGAAAATCAGATAATGTCTCCAGGTGACCGTGGTGCAGTGATGGATGGCACAAAGCTCCCGTTCCCCAGCGTGATAGTTCTGCTCTGCGCTGGAGAACTGCCGGCTTTCAAAGGCCAAGGGCTGTAAGCCTCGTCCCTGATCCTGCATGAGTACACCCCCTAGTGCTACTCCACTGGCATCTGTCTGCACAAAGAAGGGTCTGGAGCCGTCTGCTGCACCCTTTTGATCGGGTAGGGCCAAGGCTGGGGAGGAGATCAAGGCAGTTTTTAGCTGTTTAAATGCTGCCTTTTCATTCTCGCCCCAGGTCCAGTCCACGCCGGATTTGGTGAGGCGGGTCAACGGGTACGCGATATCTGCGAAGTTCTGGATGTACCTCCGGTAGAAGCCACACATGCCCAGAAACTGTCGCACGTGTGTGACAGTTTCTAGGTCTGGCCAATCGCGTACCGACGCAACCTTATCCTGCTGTGGACGACATCCATCCCGATCCACCACATGCCCTAGGAACCGGACTGATCGCTTGCACAATTTGACTTTCGACTTTTTGAGGTAGACTGAATTCTTTCGGCATGCCTCCAGGACCTGGCGGAGGTGGTCGAGGTGTACCTCATGGGCGCTCTTACCCGGAACCTCAGCCGAGAAAATCATGATGTCATCTACAAATACTCTGCAAAAGGGTAGGTGCCCGAGGTACTGTTGCATCATCCTTTGCCAGGTACTTGGGGAGTTTGACAATCCCATAGGCATGACCAACCACTCGTACGCTCCAAAGTGCGTAGTCATTGCGGTTTTCTCCACGTCCTCTGCTTTCATAGGGACCTGCCAAAATCCCCAAAGGGCATCCATCGTAGAGAAGACGGTAGCCCCTTGTAGATCATCTAAGAGACTCTGGACATCCGGGAGGGGGTACTTGTCCTTGACTGTGATCTCATTGATCTGTCTGTAGTCAATGACTAGACGCAACTCCTTGGGATTACTCGGCTTGGGGACCATCAGCACAGGGCAGCCCCACGGAGAGGCCGAGGGTCGTATGTACCCTTTGGCTAAGAGCTCATCTAGCTGTTGCCGGAGTTGCCGCAACTCCTCCTGCGACAGCTTGTACCCTCGCCGGTGCAAGGCGTTCCCATTCCAATCTGGCCTGAGCCGGACGCCGGACTTGAATTCCCTTGACTGGACTGATTCCGGCAGCTCTGTGCAAATGACATCTGCGAACTCCTTTTCCAGGTCCCTAAGCTGCTGCCAGATTTCCGGCGACACCGTCTCGTCTATCTCGTCCTCCGGCGGTTCCGGGGAGGCCTGAGCAGTCTGTGGGGCTGGCGGCGAGGTAGTACCTGGCGGGGCGGCCGGTACCGGCGGGTCTGTGGTCTGCGGAGCTGGCGGCGGGACTGGTGCCGAGGCTCGCGACTTCTGACTCTGAGGACTCGGGACAGTGGGGACTTTTGGTCCCGGTGGCTGCTCGGTGGAGGGGCCACTTTCAGCACCAGGCTGACCGACTGCTGCGACCTGGTCACGCCAACGCACTCGCTTACGCCGTGCTCGGGGTCGTCGCTCCGCGACCAGACCCCGGCCCTGCTGGAGCGCCGCGGCTGCCTGCGCGTGCCAGGTGGGTGGCTTCCCGGCCGCGTGATCCTCTATCGCCTGTCTACGCACCGCTGGCGGAAGCAACGCAAATGCTCCGTTCGCCTCCTGTTTGCTAGCGAAAAAGCTGAGAGGGTCAGGGTGATCCCCGGCCTCGTCGACCGTACTCGCAAATCCTTGTGGCCTAATATCCTCGACCACCGCCCCTACTCTCTGCAAATGACACGCTCCTTCCACGTCACTGTAGCCGGACTCGGAACTGTCCGAGACCAACCCTCCCGGCCCCTCGCAGACTCCTCAGCTCCGTCCGGCACCGTTGCGCTGGGACGCACGCTGACTTCACTATCCTCGGACCCGGAGGAGGGTTCTGACGCTAGGCCTGCTACAACATCGTTGGGGGAATCTTCGTCGTCGTCGGAGTCTCCCCCCCCCTTGTTGCAGGCCAACGCGCCAAAAGTCCCATCGGGGCCGAGGTAGACGACGAAAGCCTGCTCCTCTCTGTTTCGGAGGGTCCGCAGGTCCCGGCGAGCCCGACGTTGGCTCAAAAGGACTCCCTGTACCAGTGCCATTGCCGTGTCCTTGGACCGACTGGGGTCCGGTGACCCCGGCGAACAGCCGGTGATGACGACCTCTTCCCTGCCCTTGGTGAACCGGACCGAACCCCAGTTCTTATAATCCAGCGTAACCGGGGAAAGGTTCGCCAGCCAAGGACCCCCCAGGATGACATCCACCTTGAGGTCGAGTGGCATTACCCGAAGCTCAACCTGCTGGCCGTAAGACCCCTTCGACGTCTCAGCAAGGAGCTTCCGAGCTTGGGCCTGATGCAGGAATTAGCATCATATGTGGTGCCGTCAGCCACTCGAACCCGCATGGCTTGCTCGTGGCGCACCGGCTTGACGCCGGAGAGCCTCTGCAGTGTACTCTTTGCGATGATATTGGTGGATGCTCCCGAATCCACTAACACCTTGACTCTGACGCCCGCAATCCAGGCCCAAAACAGCAACAACGTCGGTGTGCGACTGTGCCTGTCGAAACTCCTCGGGCGCGCTCCCATCGAGGACACCGCTGCCAGGGACTCACACCAGCTCGGACTGATATCGCCGTCCTGCATTATGCAGTCCAGGCGGGTGACTGACGTTTCTGCGTCGGAGTCACAGTCCGGGAGGCAGTAAGTACACGCGTCCGCTAGCAGGCCGATGGCGACTGCTTTCTGAACTGCGCTGCGCTCTGGGAAGTCTGGGGGGGACACCGCGACTTGGACTGACGCTGCAGCCAGTTTAGCCGCTATGTGCTTTCTGACTTGCTCGTCCCGGTGCATCAGCTCATTGTCTTGCTGAAGTTCCCTATTCTCCCTTTCCAACTCCTCCTTTACGAAGGCGTGGAAGTCCGCATGGCGTTCTGTTGAGGTAGAAGCCGGGTCCCTACCCTCCAACTCGTACCTGCGCTGCAATCGAGAGGTTCGAAGCGCCTTGTCTTCAGGAGTCAGCCATGGTCTGCGTTTCGGGCCCAAAGCCTGGCGAGCCCTGCTTCGGGTCAACCACGGCCGACTGGGCTTTGAAGTTCTCTCTGGTGGTGAGAGTTCTTCTCCCTCGGCAGGCTTGGGTTTGGCAACGCGAACAAACCGTCCGAACTCCTGATCCAAGATGGCTTTGCGTCGGCGATTGAACTCGCGCACCCTGACGAGCCGCTTCAAGCGCTTATCTAACTCTTCTCGATTCAACTGGGGCTTACTAGTCGTGGGTCCAAGCTTCTGGCTCATCCGCCTTTGCCCTGCCCTCCAAAGCGCAAGGGACTTGACCGGCCGGACCTCTGACTCTTCCAGCTTTAGATACCTTTCTAGCGCCCTGATGGCGGAACGCAGGCGAGCACTTGGCTGCTGGGCCTGAAAGGCTTTCCTAACTCTGGGGGGTAAACGCTGAGCTCTGAACTTCCAGTGCCCGCGAACTCTCGCAACATCCGACCCCTGGTTCTCCAGGTGCTGTTGGTAGACTGCCCGTGGCTCAACTGTGTGGCTCGACCGGTTTTTACCCCGGGTGTCCGCACCGGTGATCCAACAGAGCAGCTCCCACGGCTCCTCGGGACGCGGAACTGAGGCGGTTGCTGGGGTTCTGGCGGACTTCCAGAAGTTTGCCTGCTCTCTTTGGACGCGCTGCTCGACCTGTTCCCGCTCAGGAGGCTCTGGGCTTTCCGTGCGGGTGGCGGCTAGCATGTCTAAACCTTCCTGCTCATACCTCTCGACTCGACTCTGGCTCTTGAGGTGGCGCCTGGCGCTGCCACTAAGGTGTCTCCCACACCTTCTCCACCTATCATGCAGCACCTGCATCGCTGTGGACGCCGGCGCGGGGCCCTTTTGTCCCCCTGACCCCGCAGTGACGGGGCCCGCGCCCTTTACTGCGGGGAGGACGCCCCGGGCTGGGGAGCGTCCTCCTGGACAAAATCCAAACCGATGGCAGCCAAAGCTTCCTCCACCGACTCGTCCCCTATCAACGCCAGGGTGTCCTCCAGGAGGCACTTGGCCCACTCCTTCGGGCGCTGGCTCGCCTGCGGACAGTCGCGGGCATAATGGTCCATGCTCTTGCACAGACGGCAGCCCTCGTACTCTGGGGAGCCGAGTCGTTGCCCTGTGGGTGTCGGAGCGCCAGCGGATGTCGCCATGGCTAGCAGCTCCTCCGTGACATCTACGTGGGCCAGCAGCTGGACCGAGCGGCTCGTCTTATCCTGGCTCTGCCGCAACTCCCGCTCAGCCTCTATGGCCCAAGTCAGGAGTTCGTGGCGGCCTTTACTGGCCGTCCGGCTCAGAGTCAGGACCGAAGCGCCTTTCCTCTCGGCTATAAGGAAGACCTTCCTCCTTATCTCCGGTATCAATCCCGTAAGGAATATCTCCAGCAGCTCCTCTTCCGGCACCGGAGAGGTGAGCTCGTGGGCAGCCAGCATGCTCACGATGTCGTGAGCAAGGTGCACCCCGTCCCAGAACTCGCGGACCGTGCGAGTCTGTCTGTCCTGACTTTGACGCACGCGACGCAGGAACGGACCGATCGACGCCATTTCCCCCTTGTCGGGCATCACCAGCTGCGCCAAGGGAACCACTATGACGTCCAGGGTGAGGTTCTTACCTTCCCGAGCCTCCGTCAACACCGAAGAAAGCTCGCGGTACTCGGAGCTGAGTTTGCCGAAGCAGTGTCTGGCCACTTCTGACAGCAGGGAGTGGTCCGACAACACCTTCTCCTCACCCCCGCTCTCTAGTGGTCCCAGACGCGCCATCTCCATGGCGTAGCGCACCGGCTCCAGTTCCCGAACCTCCCTGACCTGCCGAACAAATCGGAGGAGCCGACCAAAGACGTGGGACGACCCCTCCACCTCTGTGTGGTATTTGTCCACTGCCTTCTCCATGGCTCTGGTGGCCTCCTTGAGAGCGTGCTGCTCGTCCTTACGACTGTAATGGCTCCGGGGCTCCCTGTAACGAGAGGAAGACGAGAAGGTGAACTGGCTGTCGCCATCCCCGTCTTCGCCATCGCCGCCAGGGTCCTCGTCCGGACTCCCCGGGCCTCCCGGCCCTCCAGGGTCACCGCTCCCCGAGCCACCAGGACCACCATGACTGCTGGCACCGGGCATCTCCGAAAGCTCGTTTGGCTCCGAGTGCTCCAGTTGAGGGACCATCCCCCCCCCGTCTCCCGGTGTGTCTGCCGCCTTAGGAAGCGGAGGTGGCATCACAGCCGGAAAGTGGTCGAAAGCACCGGGCCACACGTCCGCGGCGCAAAACCCACACACCGGCAGGTACACCTTTTTCATGAACGCCACCACACTTCTCTTAGCGCTTGCCTGACACGCCCACATACGCACCGGGCTCTCCTCGTGCCCGCACCCACAGCGAGCGCAGCTCTCTGCGACGGACGCCAAGGCCGTCGTGAGACTGTGAATCACCTGGGCCTTGAGGACCCTGTCCTCGTCCGAGAACTTTGCCTTCAGGCACTGCCTGATCTGGTTGGTAGGGTGTAAGCACCCGGCGACCTGACCAAGGGCGCGATACCTACGAGCAGCGTCGTAAAACAGGCGCTGGGCGTCGATCCCCGAGTTGGCATACCCGACCACGTGTTTCCGGAGGGCGTCGCAGACCTGTATAGGAAGGGAAATAAAGTCCCATGAGTGCGGTGGAGACGCTGTCACGTCCGCGCGCGACTCCTCCGGAGGGCTTTGAACGTCCCGGTTCTCGACGTCACAGGTGACGACGGAAGTCGGCTCTACCAGCTCATGTCCCTCTCGGGAGATGGGCGTCTCCTGAACCGGACTCGACGCTGCCGCTGAGGGCCCCCGAGCGTCTGACTCCACGGGCCCTGGGGGCGAGGCCTGAACCAGGGCGAGCCTTTGGACTTGTGACTCTATGACCGCCTGCAGCCTCTCCTCCAGCTGGGCCTCAGCTGCCGCTCGCCGCTCCTCGGCGGCTACCTGCTGAGCGACGCTCTCGTCGACAGCCAACTGCCGGGCAGTCTCCCGGGCTTCTGCGGCCAGCCGGTCTGCAGCCCAGCGCTCTTCGACAGCGCGTCGCTCGGAGACCCTGCGTTCCTCGGCAGCGCGCTGATCGGAGATCCTGCGCTCCTCGGCAGCTCTTTGACTCTCTTGGAGTTGCCGAGACAGCTGTTCCAGGCGAGCCTCGGCAGCTGCCTCCCGAGCTTGCGACTCCTTCTGCCAGGCTTCCTTCAGCTCTTGCAGGTCCTGACTGTTCCTGCTCGAAGTGGACTCCGGGGACGACGACGTGTTCCCTGAGGAAGTCGGACCGGGGTGCGGGGCCGATGGTGCTCGACTGGGCTTCCGGGTGCGAGGCACCGGGCGACTGGGGCCGCTCGGCTTAGGCGCCTGAGTCCTGGGCCTCGGACGTTCCGCGGGATGCTCTTCCTCCGATGAGGACGAGAGGGGAGCAAACCGGTTCGACCAGTTCCCACCGGGGGCTGCGGAACTCGGAGGTGCTGCACCTGACTTCCTAAGACCCCTGTGTGACTTCCGGGTGCGGCCGCTCATTCTGACGGCCGCGACGACCGCTCTCCTTACCTCCTGGAGGTCCGCCCCTTGGCGTACCAGCTCCCCTGGTCTGCCGGCGTTGATGGCAAAGACAGAGAATCTACACCTCCCAAGGGAGTTGTGAGGGTCCTCGCGCTTTTGTTGCATCAACACCCTGGACTCGGAGACTGACTGCTGGTGGATCTCCAGGCGATAAGTGCCGTCCTCGGAGAGCCCATAGTCCTTGAGCTGGAACCACATTAGCCCTGACAGCGGGTGGTCTTTCCCCAGGCGCTTTAGGCCTCGACGGATGTCCTGCCACATAGACTCCTGGTCGGAATCCGAGCAAGAGCTGACACCGGATGAGGTTCCCGCCTTCCTTACCGGACGGCGGGCACTCGTTCCCTGGGACGAGTCCGAGCTGACTGGGGTCGTCCTGGGGAGCCGGCGCCACTCGCGAAGACACCTCCTGCCCATCTGGGTCATCCGGTGTCTCCGGGCTCCAACCCACCAGGTGCTCCTCTCCTTGGCGAGCATCGTCTGCTGGTGCCATGCCATGAAGACAGCTCCAGCTTGACGTCTGCCTCTGCGCCACAGACCCTGTGTCTGGACGACATGCTGGCGCCATGCTGCGAAAGAGGACTCGACCCGGCGCCGACTGCCTTTGTCAAACAGGCCTTGAAGTTGGGCGACCTGTTGGGTGACGTCATTCCACGCTTGGAATGCCAGGCGCTGGAGCTCGCGCTGATGCGCTGACTGGTCCGTCCTGGCCCTCCATGCGACCCACGCAAGCCGCGCTGTTGCGCGCTGACGAGATGGCAGGGAGACTCTCGCACGTCGTTGCGCTGAATCCAGCGCCCAGGTGCTCCATTGACGGAGGGCCAATGCGAGCATGGATTGACGTCGCTCTCCTCGCCAAGCCGGATTGGGCTGGATGCGAGACTCGCGCCCCCGTGACTGGACGACGTCTAGCTGCTCTGGGCGCCGGACATCATCAGACTCCCCTTCTGCCGGGGGACTCCAGTCACTGGCTCGGTAAACCTCAAAGCGCCCTGGGGCACTGATGAGATTCCCTTGCTCGCTCCCCACGAGGGAAGAGAGGGAGGATGCTGCCGGTCCCGACGTCGGTTCCTGACGGACGACCCTACTACTCGCACTCCTGCTGGACGCAGGGAGTGGGGAGAAGGGAGCTGCCGAGGGGTTCAACCCCTTAGCAGAGCGGTCCGAGTCCGACCCGGAGCCGGCGCCTGCCGCCGGCGGTGCCGGAGCCTCGGGCGACGCACGCTTCCGGCGCGCCGGCTGCCGTAGCGCCGAGCTCAATGCGAGCTCGGACACTGGCTCAGCTCCACTGACCCTCGCTGGTGAAGGGGCTTTTGGTGGCGAGGCCCTGGGGGGCCCACCAGACAACCCTGGAGGGGCTCTCAGGGGCGTGCGCGCCGGTGTAACCTCGAGGGCTTCACCGCCGTATTGGCGCGCAAGCGCACGCCGCACTCCCCCCCCCTCTCACGGGAGCGCCAATCCCGGCTGTCTGACCCGCCAGCTGCGCCCCAGAACTCCCCAGAGCCTGGGCCGACCGACAGGCCCGCAGCGCGAGACCCCGACCGACCGGACCCCACGGCTGAGCCGGGGGCGGCGCCGGCCCGACCCCCCCCCCACGCCGGCCCGACCGACCGAGGCATTCCTCTTCATCTGAATACATGGGCATAGTATGCGTGCTATGCGTGAGACCTAATTTAGCTAAAGCCGAAAGTGTACACGACACACGTGGCAACTAGCACCCGCCGATCTAGAAATTTACCACTTGCGCCCGAGCACAAGTGGCTACACCGGCCGAGGCGCGGAGATTTCCGGAAAGGAAGATCCTAGAAAGCTAAAGCCCCATGGGGGACATCAAACGTTGCACGCTCGCAATTTAACCAATCGAAAAGCGGTTGGTGTGGCAACTAGTACCCGATCCTAGGAATACGCCACTTGCGCGCGAGCACAAGTAAGCACACCGGCCGAAGCGCGGAGATTCCCGAATAGGGGGGACTAGAAGGCTAAATTAAAGGTAGGGGAAATCCCGAACCAACCCCGAATTTCAGCAAAGGCTTACGCAAAATTGAAAAATTTGCGCAGCGCTTCCGCCGCGAAGGGTCGGAATTGCCGAAAAACGGAGGCGATTTGGTTTTCCCGCACCTGCGAGTCCAAAAGCACGGATATGCGTGCTATGCGTGTATGCGTGCTAGGACTAAGGCAACGCGCGCACCTTAAAAGATTGTCGTCGAGCTAGATTTCTCCACACCGACGCGGCTCCAAGCAACCTGGAACCCTCAATCCCACACACCACCGCGCAACAAGAACGAGAGCACAGGCATTCTCGATTTCGTAGTGCAAGTACTCGCTAACTAATCGCACAAGGCGGGGCGGGTTGATCAGAATTTGCGCAAGAAAGACAAGGAAGCAACGTGAAAACACGAACTAATTACCATTTTGTAGGAGTCTACACCTTGACTTCTTCTCTTCTTTACGGTTTCGGACTTATACTATTCTACACTTATTAAACGACCGCACGAGGTATGCTTACGGTTGGTCAACTACAAGACTTCGGTTTCGTAAATCTTAATAGCTATGCTTTTGCTTTCAAGTGTATGCTTTCAATACACAATATACAGCGGATACGGCTCTTACTTTTTATGTTACAATTCTCAGTTCAGTTCATCTCTCCGAAACGGGTTACTCTTAGAGTTCTTATACATTCAGGAACTCTTTCCATAACTCAACTGTACTGAGTACTCCGTACAACAGTCTAGGCACCTCACATCAACATCATTCTGATCGGTCCTACTGTACTCCGTACTGAGTACTCCTGCGTTTTATACTTAGCCGTTTTTCTTGCTCTTGTGCTTGCCTCCTAGCACAGTTTCTGAGTTGTCGACATATATTGATATGTGCTCCGGAGTTGTCGACAGATACTGATATGTGCTGAAAAGTTGTCGATAAAGATTGACATTCCGATATGTCGTATAAAAGTTGTCGACTGATACCGTATACGCCGATATATCGATATATCAAATATAAGAGATATCGATACCGTGCCTTAATTATATACAGTCAAATAGAAAATGAAGCAGTGCCTATTTACCCATACGCCGTCATACAGCCGGTACTGTAATTCTGATGAAAGCACCGAAATGCTTCCAGTATAATTATATTGTTGATCAGACATTATAAATATATCGGGCAACAACCTCCCGACGAGATCCAGACGGGACTTGAACCCGGAGCTTCCGAGGATTGATAGCGGGGGTCTGTGACTTCCTAGGGGCTGACCCCCCCCGCCAAAATCCAAGTTCTAGGGGGGGGGGGCTCACCTCCCAAGGGTAGCATGTGTTGGAATTGTCACACCGCTTACTTTTGTGACTCTTCCCGCAGTAGTGTTTATGACAGTCACCCGAACCAGAACCCTAACTGTTTATGCCCATATAACGGTTTAACTTATCAACTTTATTACATTCTGAGAAAACTACCACTGAGTGAATATATCCCGGGTCTTAGGGGTATATCCAACAGGTTTAGACCCACGCACTCTTTATTTAGACACTGCGAATTTTAGCCATGTCTGGCTAAATGACGACGCTTGAGATGGAGTGAGGGGCTCCACTAGAGGCGCGGCGGAGCGGTATGGCCTAGCTGATGTCTGGTTGATTGGATTTACGGGACGCTCGTGCACGAGGCGGACTTCATGTTCCTCGCTACGCGTTGGTTGACGTTGGAAATTTTGGTCCGATCCGACACCACTTTCCTTGGCCGCGTCACTCTGCATCCACATGCACGTGGGGAAGTTTTTACGCCACAGCTTTCCTTGCTTTCCTCGACAACCGCATTACGACTTTTGGCCGCCGCTCCCTCCGTACCTCGTCCCATTTTCCCTCACTTCGTCTCTACAGTCTCTTTTATCATGGTTGCGACTAGATTGACTTCGAGTATGGCGTCACGCCGACGTTCTCTAGCGACGATTTTCGACTCTGCTGCCGCACGTAATTCCGTCACGCCGGCTACGCCGGCACCTGCTGGTGTTCCGGCTGCGAACTCCGCCCAGGCAGTTTTCTTGGCGGGGGTTCGCTCACTGACCCGTGAGCGCTTCGACGAGAGCGTAGCGAAGCACGTCATCCGGAAGTGTTTCCGTGAGAAACATGAGAGGTTCACCGGCACTGAGTCCAACGCGCAGGTGCTCCTCGCAAAGCTGGTGCCTGCCCTCCAGGAGGCATTCGAGGCACAGGACGTTTTATTTGCGCCGCTTTTCGACCTGGAGGACTCCACGTTGGCCGTCCGCTTCGAGGCCAACAAGCTGCTATTTTCGACTCTCGAGCTCATCGTGTGTCCCGCCTCTCCGGCGGGGGACTGGCTCGAGGCATCTGCGACGCTGCACCCGATGGACGGCAAGCGGGTTCTACTGGAATTCGCACGTCGTCCGCTGGACTCCGGTGCACCCTTTCAGGGGACATCGGACCTCCTTGGCGTCCGCTTCAAGGCCTACATGGCTACTGCCCGAAGGTCCGGTCCTCCCACAAGGACCGAAGTGATTTTGGGCCATAGGCCGCGTTTTTTCGATATCGTTGGCATATATATGAGTGCTTTGTTTGGGGCCATATTTAGGTGTCCTATAATTATGTAAAAACTTGTATTGGGTGGTATACTCGGTGTAGCTATGTGAATTACGTGAATGAAAAGTGGGGGTGAAACCGCTCGAAATTAAATAAAAAGGTCGGTCCTCCCACAAGGACCGGAAGCTCCCAAGCCACTTGCGCTCACTAAGTGGCCTTCCGGGTGCCCATCGCACATGAAGCTAACTTTAACATGACATGTTCGTGCCCTCTACAATGTACAACATCTTCGCCGGAATCCAAAATACGGCGGTATATATCCCTCTCACGATGTCATGCTCCCACCCAAAAAGAAATGTGGTGAAATTTACAATCAAAATTGTGTGTATACGCATCGAACCTCGCCGCCGCGCACAAGACAAAGACTAGTATGTATCGACTATGTTAAGCATTCTAAAAATCATTTTATAGGCATATATGATGACTGCAATGTCTCGGAGCGTAAAACGGTCACATGCACATGCTACATGGCATCTAGAACCTCATTTTGTTATATAAAAACTCTAAAACCCTTAAATCACAAATGTTTTTTACAGATGCAAGGGTCAATTTGAATGTGTATATTACCCAATACGAAGTTGCCAACATGCAAAATGTGGTAAGCGTGATTGGGTATGATGTTTGGATAAAACTTTGAGGCTTGGTGGGATGATTCAGCTCGAAATTCACTTGGATAAAAATATTTGAGTGACATGCTATGTTTTTTAATACCCTCCAAAGGTTGAAACTAAAAAATGATAGGGTGCATGATACAAATGCATTGGATATAGCGAGTATATGAATATATGTTGCATATGACATACGTTCCCACTCAGCTAAGGTCCTATAGTTGCTAAAACTCGGAGGGTACTCAATATGGACCACACGAGGGTGGTTTTAAAAATCCCCGCAAACCCGGTCCTTGTGGGAGGACCGAACGCGATTTGGGTCCTCCCACAAGGACTGTCGGGCGGTAGCCATACACCGACCCGTCGGAGTCCGTCACGGACTTCAACGCGGCCTTGCGGTCCGCAAGGAGGAGGAACACCTTGGACGATGACGAGGTTAAGGAGCTCTTTATCACAGCGTTGGATCCGGTGTTCCACGCCCCGGTGGTGTCGCGGCTCTTCACGCATCAGCAGCGGGCGGCCGTCGACCTCTTGACCATGCAGCAATGGGTGATCGAGTGCTACGCTCGACACGAGTCGTCCAGGTCGGTACGCACACTGCCACCCTGTCCGCAGCGGCCGTGGCCACTGACGGTGACAGCTCGCAGCTGTCCGACCTCACGGCCATCATCCTCGACCTGGAGCGGCAGATGAAGGTGTTGACGGACAAGGTCAACGGCAAGGGGTTTACCCCGCGGGCGGACAAGATGAAGATTGGCAACGGAGGGGGCGGCTCCGGTGTTCGTTTTGCGGCTGGTGACCTCCCGACTGGGGGGAACTGGTCGCAGTCGCAGGGGAGGAAGCGCGTTGCCTTTCACAAAGGCAGCGGCGACTTCATTCCATTTTCCCAAAATTCGACGTGCAAGAAGGACGAAGCATGCCACTGGCACCGCGACTGCCCGAATGGCGGCAAGCACGGCGCTGGGGGAAGCTTCCACAGCTTCTCCCTCGGTGACATCGAGACCGACTTGCTGGCGGAGCAGTTTCAGACGGCCATGGACGAGCACGACGGCGCGCGGTTCGATGCGCTCTGCCTTCTGGCGGGGGGGCGGCAAGCCGGAGATGCTCGGCGGCGTTTCGGCGTGTGCCTTCGGGCTCGAGCCGGAGCGGGAAGATGGTGCGTTGCAGGACTTCCTGCCCTACTGCCAGCCTGTCACCCACATGGGGGGCTTCACGGTAGGTGGTGTTGATAGCGGGATCTCGGCTGCCGCTTGCACACATGTCCGGGAGGACCCACCGCCGGCGGCAATCACGCATGTTTACCCAGACGAGTCAGAGGCGTCCGACGACGGTGTCATGATGCCGGTGGACCCCATGCACGCACACGAGCCCGACCTCTGCTTTGCAGACAGGATCGCGCAGATGGGTGGGCTTTCGGTCACGGCTGAGGGCAAGGACTTGGCGATGCGGTACATGCACGCCGAGTCGGAGACCGACTCTTGCGACGGCGATGTGGACGAGTCTGCTGCTGGGTATGACCCTACTGACAGTGAGGATGCGGTTCTGCAGCCTCCAGCACCTCGTCAGGGATGCGGTACACCGCCTTGGGGGTTTGGCCGCTCTTCGGCAATTGTTGTGATGGTGTTTGCACTCTTTTGTGTTTGCGCCACCGCGGCGCCACTCTCAGCTGCGGCTCTTGGCGAGGCATGCGCACCGGGCCACACCGGCCTGGAGGTCGGTGGTGCTGCTGAGGCAGCTACAAGCACATCTCCGTTAACTTTTACGGCTTTGACATGCTGCGAGGCCGGCTTGGGCACTGCGGCGCCGGCTGCTATTCCACAGCGCCGGCACGGTCGGCACCGTGCTCGACAGGGGCTTCACAATGCGGACATCGGGTTTTATGTCCCGGTACACCCGCCCCCTCCACCGCTGTACTGGGATGCTCCACCGTCACCGGATTATTCACCGGGACCTACTACATCCAGACGAGGAAGAAGGGGAAGATCCCTCGCGGTAAACGTTATTGGACACGAAGTGGGAACTGATTCCGCGCGATCGAGATGTCATCAGACCTGAGACAGGTCGTCATCGTCATTTCGCCGGATCCGAGGTGCCACCGCTGCGAGGTGCACACGGTAAAGCTGCGAACGGAAGGTCAAAGGCAAAGGGGAAGGCAAAGGGTTTAAGATTTAGCGGCAGTCGGAATAGTTTTCAGAAGCATAAGAAAAGTATTCTAGTGCTTCTGAAAACCATTCCTACTTCTTCTATATCCTAAACCCTTTGCCTTGCCTTTTACTGCTGCACGCGACCGGCAAGCATCTTTGAAACTTCCGAGTTTCAAAGATGCGTTTTGTATTTTGGGTGCACCCTAAAATTACAAAACAGCCGAGCGCTTCCCGTTTGTGCGGGATATTCACATTTATTTCATGGCATATTTCATATGAAATATACACATAAGCACGAAGGCATCGGCCACGCATCTTTGAAACTAACGAGTTTCAAAGATGCGTTTTACCGTGCGCATACCCAAATAACAAATCAGCCGAGCGCTTCCCGTTGGCGTGGGGTACCCAACGCTTGAATGTTGAATATTCATTATAATATGAGTTAGCATGCGAGGTTGCGAAGGCATCGGGACAGAATCTACGAAACTGTCCTATGCCTTTGCCTTTGGGTTTGGGTTCGAACGTACCCAAACCCAAAGATGCCAAACAGCCGAGGGCTTCCCGTGCGTCCTAGCGCATGAAGCTTGGCACAAATGCTACCAAGATACATATCTTTAAGTTACCTGAAGCTCAAGGCTTCAAGTTACTTGTGCGCGAAACGCGCAATTTATTTCTAAGGCAGATGTTTTGGGTTTGGGTTCGAACGTGACACCCAAACCCAAAGATGCCAAACAGCCGAGGGCTTCCCGTGCGTCCTAGCGCACGAAGCTTGGCACAAATACTGCCAAGGTACATATCTTGAAGTTACCTGAAGCTCAAGGCTTCAAGTTACTTATCATAAGGAATTACCGCCACGATTTAACTGCCCCGAATTACTTGTGACTGTGACACACTGAACACGTCCCAGCGCGTCACAGGACGTCTTTCGCGTCTGACATGACTGACGCGAATTGATGTCATGCGACATCGTTTCGAGCTCCGGGAAGGTCACATCACGCCATGTGGACATCCAACTTCTAATTTCATCGGTTCCATCGACACTCACGGTTGCCCAAACAGTTCCTCCACACGTCTCAAATTATCCTACGTGGACAACTCAATCGTGTTGCTCATCAGTAAAGTGTAATTTAGATACCCAAAAAATGCTCTCCGGATGCCGAATGCGGGATGCCGAGGCTGAGGGTAAAATGTCACTCTAGATGTCACTCTAGACTTTTTACCCGCAGCTCTTGTTTGCACTTTCGATTTTGCTCGTTCACTCCACTGGCGCGTTCAGATTCATGGGAATTGGAATAGGTACAGTAGTTGTGAATTGGAGCGCGGCTACTGTATTTCTAGAAACTCGCCAGGATATAACATTGTATACGTTTAAGTGACAGGGTGTGCGAAACGCTTGAACACTGCCCTCTTTATCGCTAGCGTCGCATCATGTTCAACGGGACCGCTCGCTTGCGAAGCACGGCTGCTTCGCACGCTTGCTAGACGTTGCCACGTGCCAAGACGAAAGCGTGCTAACGCGCTTATGGCGGGAGACCACAACTTTTGCTTGTTATTGATAGATATGTGTTCGTCAGCGGCGAGCTTCTTCGACGTGTGTCAGCGCGTGGCAGAATATAGTCTCTGACGCTACCCCGCGTCTATAGACGCGTCTCTTCCAAGGAAATATTTAGCTTTGTTATTTTGACTTTTATGGCTATCTTTGAAATACTTTCGTCAAATATTTGCGCAAGAGCCGTGCGTTATAACCGCGACTCAGTCTGACTGTCGATACGTAGATGCGTAGATATGCAGGTACGAGACCGCTGGTAACGTTGCTTTTGAGATGTTCTCGATGGTACTATCTTTACGATATCCTGTGGTCAACTGACAGATAAGCATGTGGACAAGGTGCGTATGCTTTCCTTGTCAAGTTCGCACCGAAGCCGAGGTTGTGTGTTGTTCTATAATGCTGTGCTGCAGCGGTGTTCCGAGTCTTCTCACAAGAGCGTTAGCAAAGTGTAAGTTGTTCGAGCTTCTCATGCAAGTAAAATCTTGAGAGAAATTTGGCTGTATGAAAACTAGCGACACCTTTGCTGCGTTGGTGAACTCGTCTCTTAGCGCGCGCTGACATCCTTGTTGCGTTTTCATTCCGAGTTGAGCGTTCAAAAATAGCAGTTCACTTCTCAGTCCACTCAAACGCTTCACTTTGGTTACTCAAAGCGAGCGGTATTTCTAACCAGGATATCCCTGCTACATTTGTGAAGCTGATCGGAATGTCCTTTTGACTTGCCGACTTTCATTCCGAGGCTACCCGATGATTTAAGCCAACCGGAGATTGTGCAGGGTTGCCGTGGTAAAAGAAGAAGGTGACCCAGCTTGCTAGTTTTTTATAGTCCCACTTTCATTTTAAGAACCTTCACACTCCTTGATTCTATTTGGGGCCTCGAGATGTTGCCTAAGCAGCCTGCTCATTTTGCTCGTCCGATCAAGCCATCTGCGGGAACGTGCATATCACATATTACTCCATGCTACTGCTGCTGGCGATCTGAGATAGTCAAAAGACTAAGATTCGTGCATAGTGCATAAAAAACTTTACTCAGGGATGCATATCAAAGTTCAAGCTAAGCATCAAGGATATTCGTTTCAAAAGCCCACAACATTTACATCTGAAAAAGTGGGCTGACTACTCATAATATGCTGTGCCCATCACCCTTACATTTTGTTATGTGCCCAAAAGGATGATGACTGAGTTGCTGCTGCATCTATTTGGAACTGGAGCTTGTATTAGCAATACATCGTTGACAATTAGGAAAATAAATTTAAAATATCTGCTTTGGAGCTGCTTATCTTTCAGGTGCTTCACGGTGGGAGTTAGAGGCTATTGGAGGCTGTGCAACGGGCGTTGATGGTAAGGGCCAGAAAATATGCACATTGAAAATATGTGGGATGCCTTCCTTTAAGACATGAAGCTGTCCGTGGCATCTTAGATTTTAACTAAGACCTCCGGAAAGCATTTCCGGCGCTCCAATATGAGCTTATGCCAGACACATGTTGACCAGGCTACTGATCATTGGCTCTAAGAATACGAATTGCCATATGTTTTGTGTGAGTTGGCGGCTGGAATTCCTTGAAGCCAATGCCATATGTAAGCTTGAAGAGCTCTATGTCAGATATTACCGGTGCTCAAAATAGGCAGATGCCGAACACACCCACTGAATGGCATGCAACCCATAACAATGCGCCAACTTCCTTCCGTGACTTCATTTCACACTGCTTTTCACATTGCTATGCGAGCTTACACATAGTTTATCGATGCCTTTTCCAGGTTACTAATGTTGCAGTAGACAACGTGTACGATATCATCTACTTTGGTGTTGCTATATACTATGAATCCTATCAACATACCGTTTCATCCGCACTTTTCGACTCCACCCGCACACCTTCAAAATGCTCAGTTTCATCATTATGGAGCTGGCATACCTCCAGGAATATTTCCTGGGATATTGGGTTACTGGGGGCCACCTTCGGCACCATCTGCACAATACGCTGTCCACACGCCTGTACCGCCGACCGTGCCAAGTACATACGACACTGCCAATCCACTGGATACACCCATAGATATAACACCCCGAAATCTATTCGCAAAGGAACATGCACCTGATACCACAGGACAACAAAATTGCAGTAGTCAGGAAAACACGGACCCAAATACACCGCAGTTGAGGGGACGCGTGCAGACGTCTCGAAAATACAAAAGAAGGTACTCCTGCACGCAATCAAAGCTCCCCGACGACCCCAACAAGCCACGCGTGAAAGTTGGAAATCCAGCAAAAAGCTTACGTGAGATGCGCAAGTCGTATTATGGTGGTGAGAACAAAGGTACTGTTAGAGTTCAAGAAACTGGGGCGTTCAGACTCAAAAAGCGTATACTCACAGCTTTGATCAAGGCTGTTGCTGTTGTCTGGAAGGGTAACACCACCTACACCAAATCTCTGAATTTGACTGAGATTGAAAAGGAAGGGAAGATATGCTTTGACATCAAAGACTTAAACTCAGCAGACATTAACACCTCTGATTGTGAAGCCGCTCTCAGTGATTGCTTGGACTTCCAATTCGCAGGTGACCCTAACCTCTCCCAAAACAAAACTTATCTGTGTGCTGCGCAACAATCTTCCTCCCTACGCTGAGCTGTGTCCCCTTTGGCTCGTGCATGCTGCGGCCTGATCCCCTCGGCCCGTGCGCTGCGCACTGATCCCCTCGGCCCGTGCGCTGCGCAATGATCCCTCCGGCCCGGGCGCCGCAGACTGATCCCCTCGGCTTGTGTGTTGCGTGTTGATCCCACCCGTGCGCCGCATGCTGATCCCGTCGGCCCGCACGCTGTGCACTGATCCCACCGGCCCGTGCGCTGACACATTGTGCCCTTCAGATCTGATTTCCTTTATGCTGCCGTGGTTTGAAATGTTGGACTAAGGAGGAAGGTTTGCTTCTGTGTTGATTATCTTGCAGGCGTACGTGCACTGAATGTGATAAAGCGCTTGCCAAAAGATAATCCGGGCTCAATCCGAAACATTGAGAACCGTTTCAGAATTGTCATCAGAAAAAAGTTCTCTGTGAAAAAGTGGTTGCGGGGACCAATGGCACACAGCGCCTGTAGCACCAAAATAGTTGAATGGATGAAGCGGCTTCAAGGACCTGATCCCCACTACTGGGTGTTTCCTGTATCCAAGTGCGTTCTATGCCAACCTGCATGATGCTAAGCCTGTTGCTAATGCGCCTCATGCTTGGAATATGAATAGCCAACCACCTAGTAGGAGGGTGTTTCCCAATTGTGCGATGCAGAGTGAGCTGATGTGTCCATGGTTTGGAGGGATTGTATTGCCAGATCGGCCTTGACCAAGGCAAAAAAGGCCGAGTACAGACGAGCCCAAGAAAAAGGTTTAGGTTTTCAAGCGACAGGCGGTTTTACATATGGGATACAGGTCGTCAGTGTGGTGGCTTACATGAACCAAATGATATTGGCTTGGCATCGTAAAGTGTCTGGTGCAACTATCAGTCCAACCACTCCGGAATCTTCCCTCCCTCACAGATCATCAGACAATGCAACAACGAACAAGCACGCGCTATCAGACAACGTGTGCTTGAGTGGCAGCGTCAGAGACTTGTGGCTTACGGACGTGCACATGTTCAATGGCGCGCAGACATTTTTGGCAGAGTTGGACATGTGTCCGACTTTCATCCCAGATGGAGGCGACATGAGAGTGTACCCCATGCCCCTCGAATTGTTTGTCAACATGCTCGAGAAGCTTGCACGAAGAGAATTGCGAAGTGGGGAGCTCAAGGGCGCATTTGATGGGAAAAGAAGTCCCACATACTGTATTCTTTCACTGATGGGACTCATTGGAGATGTGTGTTCATCGATGGAGTGCACCAGAAGAAAATATACACCTTCGATTCACTTGGGGAGACCAATTTTTCAAGGGAAGTCACTGCCTATTTACAGAGAGCATTCCCTGGATGGTCGTGCGAGAGCATCGCAGGCCGCTTCCAATCTGATGCACACAGCTGTGGCTTGTGGGTCCTCGCTTTTCAACGGCAATGGCTTCAGTACCTGGTGCAGACACCCGCCCCACAGGGCTCATTCAAAGACTTCATCGGCGGGTGGCTCCAGAAGGAAGGTCTAATCACCCTTGATCCCAATATGGCGAACAATCCTACTAGCTCTGCTGCCAACAAAAAATGGATCAATTCCTTTCGTCACAAAGTCCATACGGACATTAAGACCTGCCTCAAAGATGGATCATCGAACATTCATATGTGCAGATCTGAACAACGAGCAACCGCCATAAGAACCCATTTCATGGACTTCATAGAACTAGATCATGAAGACGAAGAGCCTGAATTTGTTGCTCGTCCGTTTGGCCCGCCTAAAGAGGGTAAGGCATTCATTGGCCAAGACTGTTTCAATACTCATAAACTCTTGCATGGATTGATTCTTTTGCACATTGTTCGATTGCACCCTTTGGATAGATATTTCCAAATGATGTCTTAGCTATCAGACCACGATGGAAATCCTACTAGAGCATAGAGACCTATCTTTGATAGTTGTGTGCGAGGGTGGGGATGCTAGTGCAGACTGCGCTCCTCCAGGCGCCACTACGGCAGCTGAATCCGAAACAGGCGCCTCTGCCGATGCTGGTGCGTGCGCTTCTCCACGGCGTATGCCCTTCAGCATCTCACTCATGAAGTGGATGTTCTGCACCTTCTCTACTCTAGAGGAGTGTGCTGACGGTCACGGTGTGCTGCATGCAGAGGACACCTCGATGCCAACTGAAATCACAAGGCAATGGAAATGCTATCGATGTGGGGAAGAGAATGTCTCAGCAAGCATGCAATGCGACATTTGTGAAAGCACACACTCTCCACTAGAACACGGTAAGCCTGCCATCATATTTCATAGCCCTTCGCTGAAAGATGGATATTGGGGCAAATTTAAAACGTGAATAATAGGTGCATGCCAGTGAGTAATTGAATGCTGACGGGCACCACCTGCTGCATGCAGAGGTAAACGATATTTGACACGAAGTGGGAACTGATTCCGCGCGATCGAGATGTCATCAGACCTGAGACAGGTCGTCATCGTCATTTCGCCGGATCCGAGGTGCCACCGCTGCGAGGTGCACATGGTAAAGCTGCGAACGGAAGGTCAAAGGCAAAGGGAAAGGCAAAGGGTTTAAGATTTAGCGGCAGTCGGAATAGTTTTCAGAAGCATATGGAAAGTATTCTAGTGCTTCTGAAAACTATTCCTACTTCTTCTATATCCTAAACCCTTTGAATTTCCTTTTACTGCTGCACGCGACCGGCAAGCATCTTTGAAACTTCCGAGTTTCAAAGATGCGTTTTGTATTTTGGGTGCACCCTAAAATTACAAAACAGCCGAGCGCTTCCCGTTTGTGCGGGATATTCACATTTATTCCATGAAATATTTCATATGAGTTAACACACATGCACACGCAGGGGAAACCCTCGGCTGCTTGGCATCTTTGGGTTTGGGTTCGAACCAAAACTCGAACCCAAAACATCTGCCTTAGAAATAAATTGCGCGTTTCGCGCACAAGTAACTTGAAGCCTTGAGCTTCAGGTAACTTAAAGATATATCCCTTGGCAGTATTTGTGCCAAGCTTCGTGCTCTAGGACGCACGGGAAGCCCTCGGCTGTTTGGCATCTTTGCGTTTGGGTTCGAACCCAAACCCAAACCCAAAACATCTGCCTTAGAAATAAATTGCGCGTTTCGCGCACAAGTAACTTGAAGCCTTGAGCTTCAAGTAACTTAAAGATATGTACCTTGGCAGCATTTGTGCCAAGCTTCGTGCTCTAGGACGCACGGGAAGCCCTCGGCTGTTTGGCATCTTTGAGTTTGGGTTCGAACCCAAACCCAAAACATCTGCCTTAGAAACAAATTGCGCGTTTCGCGCACAAGTAACTTGAAGCCTTGAGCTTCAGGTAACTTAAAGATATGTACCTTGTCAGTATTTGTGCCAAGCTTCGTGCTCTAGGACGCACGGGAAGCCCTCGGCTGTTTGGCATCTTTGGGTTTGGGTGTCACGTTCGAACCCAAACCCAAAACATCTGCCTTAGAAATAAATTGCGCGTTTCGCGCACAAGTAACTTGAAGCCTTGAGCTTCAGGTAACTTAAAGATATGTATCTTGGCAGTATTTGTGCCAAGTTTCGTGCTCTAGGACGCACGGGAAGCCCTCGGCTGTTGGGCATCTTTGGGTTTGGGTACGTTCGAACCCAAACCCAAAGGCAAAGGCATAGGACAGTTTCGTAGATTCTGTCCCGATGCCTTCGCAACCTCGCATGCTAACTCATATTATATTGAATATTCAACATTCAAGCGTTGGATACCCCACGCCAACGGGAAGCGCTCGGCTGATTTGTTATTTGGGTATGCGCACCCAAATGACCAAAAACGCATCTTTGAAACTCGTTAGTTACCTTAGTTTCAAAGATGCGTGGCCGATGCCTTCGTGCTTATGTGTATATTTCATATGAAATATGCCATGAAATAACTGTGAATATCCCGCACAAACGGGAAGCGCTCGGCTGTTTTGTAATTTTAGGGTGCACCCAAAATACAAAACGCATCTTTGAAACTCGGAAGTTTCAAAGATGCTTGCCGGTCGCGTGCAGCAGTAAAAGGCAAGGCAAAGGGTTTAGGATATAGAAGAAGTAGGAATAGTTTTCAGAAGCACTAGAATACTTTTCATATGCTTCTGAAAACTATTCCTACTGCCGCTAAATCTTAAACCCTTTGCCTTCCCCTTTGCCTTTGACCTTCCGTTCGCAGCTTTACCGTGTGCACCTCGCAGCGGTGGCATGGCACCTCGGATCCGGCGAAATGACGATGACGACCTGTCTCAGGTCTGATGACATCTCGATCGCGCGGAATCAGTTCCCACTTCGTGTCAAATATCGTTTACCCATGCAGACGATGCCTCAATGCGCGACGCCTCGGGTCAGGCACCCCCCGGCACCAGCATCAGCACCGGCGCAGACACCGACACTTCAGGTGCGCATCGTGTGCTTGCGGTGACTGCCCCTAGCATGTGCACAAGTGGTTGGTGCCTCCAACACTACCTCCTAGGATCTACGCTGACGGGCACCACATGCTGCATGCAGACAATGCCTCAATGCGCGACGCCTCGGGTCAGGCACCCCCCGGCACCAGCACCGGCGCAGACACCGACACTTCAGGTGCGCATCGTGTGCTTGCGGTGACTGCCCCTAGCATGTGCACAAGTGGTTGTGCCTCCAACACTACCTCCTAGGATCCACATGGCACCCATGACAGTCGGTAAATGACCATCTAGGAATCGGTTCTTCATGCCAAAAACGATTGTTTGTTCGCGCGAAAAATTGAACCGGACAGTGCGGCGGTCTCCGCACGCGGAGCGGTCCGACGTGGCAAGTGGAGGCGGCGGGCATCCAAATATTTGTTTTTAAGTGTTTCAAAAAACATTTTCTGGTCTGGACCTTCGCTCACGACCTAGCAGCACCCTGTAAGAACGCGTATAAGGTGGACTAACGCGCAGGTATGAGCTATTTGCGTACTGCCCAGCTGTGTGAAACTAGGAGAAATCTAAGAATTGGAAACATAGAGTGGTGAAATGTTTTGCTGAGATTGTAGGTTACCCCTTTTTAAAAACTTTTGGTGTTAACGAATGTTAAGTTCGGGCTTGAGTTAATAGGAGTTTGACGCGTTCGCTGCTGACACGAGGGCCACCGCTTAAGTCCTAAAATTCCGCCCGCAGGCTGGAACTGCTGCGGTGCACTCTGTGCTGCATCGCATGTGCTCACACTTGGTCACAGCCTTTTTTTGCCTCACAGGAAGGTTTTTATCTTTTTACTTAAAGGGAGCAGCGCGTCCAGAGAGTAATTCTCTGGCGGGACTTGTGCGTCCTCGGGTCTACTCGCCCCTGCTCCCCCCTCTAACTCTGGCGTGATTTGTTGTGTGCAGATCCGCTTGCAGAGTTTAAAAAAAACTCCCGAAAAGGTATACCAAAGGTATATTTTTTCGCGGACTGTTTCGAACTGAAGAGCAGCCTTTTTTTTTCAGTTAACGAAAACTGTCATTATTCGTTTTGCGGAGGTCAGAATTGTTGAGCGCGGCAGCGCCGAGAAAATAGTAATGAGACTGCAGCAGGCTCAGTGCAGCCTGCAAGCCTCATCTCTTTACCTTAGTTTAGTTTGCCTAAGGCACAGGCCTACTTGCGAGTGCATATCTTGGCACCATACTCCTGCTGGGGTGAGTGGTATTTTTGGGGCTGCAGTCTGAGTATTGGGCGAACGCCACTCAGCTTGGGTTTAATTCCCAACAGTCCCGGGAGGGGGGGGGTGGGGATACAAGTGCCGCTGCTGAAGAGGAAACTATTCCCCTTTTGCGGAAGGATTTGCGACCGTCTAGTATTACATAATAGAAGGGAACACACCATCCCGTTTGCTGCACTTTTGATAGGGAAACAAGATACAACCCTGACTGCGATTCAACACGCAGTGAGGGAACGATGCGCTTGGAACGGTGTGCCAAAACAGAGTGATATTTTTCGGGACTGTAGTCTGAGTATTGGGGCTCACCCCGCTCAGCTTGGGTTTAATTCCCAACAGTTCCTGGGGGGTGGGGGGGTAGCCAGAACCGACGGCGACCGTACGCGCCGTCGATTCCACAGCCAACAGCACCGAGATGCCCCGTTGAAGCACTTATTAAATAGATAGATAGTCACGCACATAGCCTGTGTATTTTGTGTGGCGTTCCCTTTGTGTTTGAGGGAGGCACTATCAAGTGCATAGGAAAGGTCCGAGCATCCGTTGCATGGGTTGCTGCTGTTCACTGTATGCCTGAAAACGGTTGGGATCATCGGCATCCAGTTGTGTGAGGCTGCCGTATGTTTGAGAGCTCAAAAAGCATAGAAACTAGTTGTATTATATGCACTCTTGTTGTAGAACTAGGCTTGGATAGGTTACCTTGTTGGTATTATTATTATCATTTTCATTCTTAGCGCGTTTTCACGAATAACGTATCTTGTGAACCAATTTGAGGTTTCAACACTCCTAAGACTATTTGTCATACCTACAACTTTTGTATGTACATATGTAATAACGTTAGCACTCACATAGCACCAATTTTCACACTTCCGACAAGTGCAGGTTGCCAACACGCTCAAACCCTAAGTCATACGTCCTACACCCCCCTCACTTTTCCATTTGCTGCACAACAAATGCATTCGAATGAGCCAAAATGGACGTCACCATCGTTTTTGGCAACATCGAAATAGGCAATATTGCTATTAGTATTGTTGGCATACATTGGATAATTCTCCAAATAAAACCCAAACCCCTAGATGGTCATTTCGACCCCCCCCTGGGTGCCATGTGTCTACGCTGACGGGCACCACATGCTGCATGCAGACAATGCCTCAATGCGCGACGCCTCGGGTCAGGCACCCCCCGGCACCAGCACCGGCGCAGACACCGACACTTCAGGTGCGCATCGTGTGCTTGCGGTGACTGCCCCTAGCATGTGCACAAGTGGTTGGTGCCTCCAACACTACCTCCTAGGATCTACGCTGACGGGCACCACATGCTGCATGCAGACAATGCCTCAATGCGCGACGCCTCGGGTCAGGCACCCCCCGGCACCAGCACCGGCGCAGACACCGACACTTCAGGTGCGCATCGTGTGCTTGCGGTGACTGCCCCTAGCATGTGCACAAGTGGTTGTGCCTCCAACACTACCTCCTAGGATCTACGCTGACGGGCACCACATGCTGCATGCAGACAATGCCTCAATGCGCGACGCCTCGGGTCAGGCACCCCCCGGCACCAGCACCGGCGCAGACACCGACACTTCAGGTGCGCATCGTGTGCTTGCGGTGACTGCCCCTAGCATGTGCACAAGTGGTTGGTGCCTCCAACACTACCTCCTAGGATCTACGCTGACGGGCACCACATGCTGCATGCAGACAATGCCTCAATGCGCGACGCCTCGGGTCAGGCACCCCCCGGCACCAGCACCGGCGCAGACACCGACACTTCAGGTGCGCATCGTGTGCTTGCGGTGACTGCCCCTAGCATGTGCACAAGTGGTTGTGCCTCCAACACTACCTCCTAGGATCTACGCTGACGGGCACCACATGCTGCATGCAGACAATGCCTCAATGCGCGACGCCTCGGGTCAGGCACCCCCCGGCACCAGCACCGGCGCAGACACCGGCACTTCAGGTGCGCATCGTGTGCTTGCGGTGACTGCCCCTAGCATGTGCACAAGTGGTTGGTGCCTCCAACACTACCTCCTAGGATCTACGCTGACGGGCACCACATGCTGCATGCAGACGATGCAACAATGCGCGGCGCTCCGAGCGAGGACCCCACCGGCACCGGCACCAGCACCGGCGCAGACACCGGCACTTCAGGTGCGCATCGTGTGCTTGGGGCGACTGCCCCTAACATACACCAATGCAAACCATCTTGCATCAGCAAGCCCGCCATCCTTACCGAGGTTTTTGTGCCTTCACAGATCCGGAGCCCATTGACACCGAGTCACGACAAAATAGTGGGAGCAACTGTGAAACATCTGGGTCATCAGATTTGCTCCGGAGACTCACTCGGGAAAGAGATGCCAAGGTAGATGATATAAAAACGAAGATCAAAGACTTGGAGGCAAAAATGGCTGATGAAGGTGAACACACGTTTGCAATTCCCTAATTCTCTTCGAAGATGGCTACAGATAAATGGAAAGGGGGTGGCAACGTAGCTAAACACATTGAGACCGTGCATGACTTACATGACACACGATTACGCACTCAACATTACTCTGGTTCACTTTGAAGCCGGTTTCCCATGCAGATCTTGACAACGACTTGAAAGACGATTACGAGACGCAACTGCAAGACCTCAAACGCTTTTTGGTTCCTATTCATGCCTTTGGATCTACTATCCCAAATCTGGGTGCATCAGAAGCTCCTATACGGGACCCAAACATCGTGACGCTCTCAGCAGATGCTATCAGGAAGCTGTTCAAGAAGGGATTTCTGTGGAAAATCAGCGGGGATGGGCGCGTCTCTGGAAAGGTACAATTGCCAGTCACGCAAGTATGCTTACAGCTGCTGAAGCAAAAGGGTCAATGGGCTCTTATGACCATGGCGCTATGGATGGGAAAGGATGACGCTGCCAACTGGGATGAACATGCATATCAACTTGACAGCTCTGTTCTAAACCAAATCAACAGGTAAGAGCCACATAAATACATTTTTAGAACTCTAAGTGCGCACTTGAAGAATATGGTTGAAGTTTCACCAAGCAGAATTTAGAAATTACTCGCACGAACCTCTTGAGCTAAAAACATTTCTTACAATACTCACCGGATAGGTTTCTTTTCCAGGTTTGTAAAGGAGCAAAATGGCGTCTTGACAATCGACGTTCCGGGATTGGGACGCATCGACACTGAGCACACTTTTGTCACCTGCGGCGATTACCCAGTATTGTGCGTTCTCAGTGGGGAGAAGGACTTGGGCGTGAAATCTGAGAAGGATAATGTCTATAATGACGAGACCAAAGAGGAGCGGAGGAAACCATTAGCCTTGTTTGACCTGGACACACGCAAATGGAAAGAGTTGCACAATGGGCTCTGGTTATGTACTGAGTATGATTCGGGGTGCACTGCCGGCTGCAATGGTGGAAAGTGTAGAGCATGCCAACATAAGGAGAATATTAATCAAGGGAAACACGGGGGCCGATGTGTAGACCTTGGAAAGACAGACACAATACGAACGCTGAGCAATCGATTTGGACCATGCTTCCCCAAAACACTGCAGGTATAACTTTATTGTACGGTCTCAACCCTGGATATGCTACCCACTATCACGGTAGCAAGTGCAGGCAATCACAAACCAATCAACGTGGCCACGGCGCGGCGCGCAAGCTTGAGAGTTCGCTGCACCATGCTTGAGCTGATGGGGTAGCTTGCAGTGCTCGAGGTGGTGGGATCAGAGCGTAGCGCACGGGCCGGAGGGATCAGAGCGCAGCGCACGTGCTGGAGGGATCACTGCGCAACGCACGGGCCGAGGGTAGTGCACATTGCACAAGCTGAAAGGATCAGTGCGCTAGAGTTCAATTTACACACCGGAGGGGTCATAACACTTCAATTTATTTCGTGCAGGTGCTAAATGGCCTCGAGCAATACGACATTGACAAACCCCTGCAAGATCTCCCGGCGAATTGGACAGCCAAGTCATCACTTCGTGGAGGGGAGACTCCACCTACAAGGCAGCTAGTAGTGGTTCGAAACAACATTTTCGGAAGAAGCAGCATGTACCCTAACAAGCTGACTCCTGGCGGCGTTGAGACCATGGTGATATGCATTTTGCATGAACCGAAGTGTATCGTCAAGAAGTTCATTAAGAAGGGTAGGCAATTTAATTTAGATTATTTCTCTCTGATTTTAGATTAACCCATTTTTCATGTTGATTTTAGATTAAGTTTTTTTTATCTCATCCGGCTATTACCGGTGCATGCATCCATGACGCTGCACTGTACCTGTTGAGCTATCGCCATGCCATGCGAAATATTACACTGAAGAGTTGTCTTGCCGTGATGTCCATATGTCCGAATGGAACCAAAACCGTCCGATTTTAATCGAACGGTTTTTGGTTCCATTCGGAAAGATTCACGGCCGTGAATCTAAAAGTCACGGCCGTGAATAACGACTCTTTACGCATAATGACTTTTATTATTTGCCATCTTTGCCACAATAGACACTCACGGCGTGTTCTGCTTGAAAAAAAGTAAGTAACTTGAAGCCTTGAGCTTCAAGTTACTGAAAGATATGTATCTTGGCAGTATGTGTGCCAAGTTTCGTGCTCTAGGACGCACGGGAAGCCCTCGGCTGTTTGGCATCTTTGGGTTTGGGTGTCACGTTCGAACCCAAACCCAAAACATCTGCCTTAGAAATACATTGCGCGTTTCGCGCACAAGTAACTTGAAGCCTTGAGCTTCAAGTTACTCAAAAATATGTATCTTGGCAGTATTCGTGCCAAGTTTCGTGCTCTAGGACGCACGGGAAGCCCTCGGCTGTTTGGCATCTTTGGGTTTGGGTGTCACGTTCGAACCCAAACCCAAAACATCTGCCTTAGAAATAGATTGCGCGTTTCGCGCACAAGTAACTTGAAGCCTTGAGCTTCTGGTAACTTAAATATATGTACCATGGTAGTATTCGCGCCAAGTTTCGTGCGTTAGGACGCACGGGAAGCCCTCGGCTGTTTGGCATCTTTGGGTTTGGGTGTCACGTTCGAACCCAAACCCAAAACATCTGCCTTAGAAATAGATTGCGCGTTTCGCGCACAAGTAACTTGAAGCCTTGAGCTTCTGGTAACTTAAATATATGTATCTTGGCAGTATTCGTGCCAAGTTTCGTGCTCTAGGACGCACGGGAAGCCCTCGGCTGTTTGGCATCTTTGGGTTTGGGTGTCACGTTCGAACCCAAACCCAAAACATCTGCCTTAGAAATAAATTGCGCGTTTCGCGCACAAGTAACTTGAAGCCTTGAGCTTCTGGCAACTTAAATATATGTATCTTGGCAGTATTCGTGCCAAGTTTCGTGCTCTAGGACGCACGCGAAGCCCTCGGCTGTTTGGCATCTTTGGGTTTGGGTGTCACGTTCGAACCCAAACCCAAAACATCTGCCTTAGAAATAGATTGCGCGTTTCGCGCACAAGTAACTTGAAGCCTTGAGCTTCTGTAACTTAAATATATGTACCATGGTAGTATTCGTGCCAAGTTTCGTGCGTTAGGACGCACGGGAAGCCCTCGGCTGTTTGGCATCTTTGGGTTTGGGTGTCACCTTCGAACCCAAACCCAAAGGCAAAGGCATAGTAGGACAGTTTCGTAGATTCTGTCCCGATGCCTTTGCAACCTCGCTTGCTAACTCATATTACAATGAATATTCAACATTCAAGCGTTGGATACCCCACGCCAACGGGAAGCGCTCGGCTGATTTGTTATTTGGGTATGCGCACCCAAATGACAAAAAACGCATCTTTGAAACTCGTTAGTTTCAAAGATGCGTGGCCGATGCCTTCGTGCTTATGTGTGTTAATCCATATGAAATATTCCATGGAATAAATGTGAATATCCCGCACAAACGGGAAGCGCTCGGCCGTTTTGTAAAATTAGGGTGCACCCAAAATACAAAACGCATCTTTGAAACTCGGAAGTTTCAAAGATGCTTGCCGGTCGCGTGCAGCGGTAAAAGGCAAGTCAAAGGGTTTAGGATATAGAAGAAGTACAGGGGCCTTTTTTAAAAGCAGAACACGCCAGCGAACAAAGCTTTTTGGAGGCTTCCTCATGATGGCTAGCGGGAACTAGTGCGTTTGACCTGTGTGCACATGATTTGAACAGGAGTCGTGAAAAGGACCACCGGGCATGGGCATAGCCGGATGACATAAAGAAAACTTAATCTAAAATCAACATGAAAAAGAGTTAATCTAAAATCAGCAATAAATAATCTAAATTAAATATTTTTCCATTAAGAAGCTGTATCAACGATGCGTAGATGACAAGTTGGAGAGCGCATTTTTGGAGTTCTTTGAACGGATTGACGTCAAGATAACCCCATGCGAAAAGGAAAAGACGAAAAACAACTACAAGAAACTGGTATGCCGGTGGGATTATGATCAGATGATTAAGAGCCTTCAGAAATACGAAGATGCTGTGGGGATCGTGGCCGGAACTTTGAATGAGGCCGAGAGGTATTGGCTGCACAAGATTTGGGGAAGTTTTCTCCAAAAAAACAAGTTGCAACAACAGGAAACACTCTCGGATGAGGAGAGGATCTTGTGCGCTCGATATGCGACAGATGTCTTGATTGCGATTGACCAAGCATGGTAGGAGAAGGATCAAAGTCTCTACCTCAGCATGCTGCCCTACATGTTGGATTTTAACCCTTCGCCAGCGTTGCCAGAGTACTGGGAGGATGGCCACTTCAATGGGAGTTTGGACGTGGATCCGATGACCCGCCCTTTCACACTCAAGGATTGCACGGTGAGTCAAATTCTGCTTTCTTTCTAGGGGCCGGAGGGATAATCAGTAGGTAGCGCACGGGCCGAGGGGAAAGCTATTTTGGTTGGCATCAATTGAGATTAAAAATTGTGGGACGTACTTTTCATTCATTATTTTTGTGGGTTCGTTGCACAGGGTGAGCAGCTGGAGCGATTACAGAGGGATCAGAATGAGATGTTTACCTCAAACGGCGGCGGGCGGTGGCAAAGGCCGAGTGAGCGAGCACCTGAAAATCTGTGGGCAAACGAAGTTGTCAAGGACAGCGCAGAGCTAGAGCAAATACTGATCTGGCAAATATTGAGAATGGACGAGATAATCAATCCACAGTGCCCAGCATTAGAGCGATCGCGGGCAACTGCTTACTCTGCCAATCATCTTGAAGTTGATGATGTTCTACAGATTGAAGGATTGCCATCATGGTTGATTCAATATCTGAATGACAATAAGGACGATGGATTTTGTGTTCGGGATCGCATTACCAAGGAACCCACTCAGTTGTGCGTGTTGTTGAAGTTTGAGGAACATGGGTTGAGGTGGAAGACGATGGCAGAAAATGGATATCTCCGAGAGGAGTTGGACCTGATAGCACAAGCAGCACGGGCAGTGAATCTAAGTGAGCTCCAGGTGTTGAAATGGATGAAAACACGTCGGTATGGCGAAAGACAGAATTCCCTTGAGGGTCCCCGTCAGTTGCAACCAAAACTTGAAAGTGCAGTCAAGCGGATTGGTATCAAAGAGAAGGTCATTGGGAAGGCACCTGCAAAGAAACGCGGCCCTGCCAAGAAGCGTGGGGATCCCTCAGTAACCGCAGAGCCGAGTGGGCTTCAGCCCAAGAGGGCTAGAAAACAAGCGCTAGGCAGGCTTTAAGATGCAGACAGATGCACGCTTTGTGCAAAATAACAAATTTGTTTCAATGTACATTTGTATATACATAGGGAGTAATGAAGTGGAGCTCACTTCAAGTAAGCGATGCGGGATCAATGACCATGCATCACCGTGTGTTTATAAGCAGGTGTGCAAGTTTAAAATCAAATTCATATCACTCAATCGTTTGAAATGTTCTTTTCACTATGTAATAGAGAATTACTACTAGTATTCTAGCAATTGGCCTAATGCTACACATCATTCATCATCAGCAATCATCCTACGTCGTTTTGTTTCGCGATCAGAGACTCTGCGTTGCGCCGCCAATCTAGAGGCGATGCGCTTGGCTTTTTGCATCAGTGGGGACACTTGAGGCAAATGCGAAGGATTAGCCTCAAGACGCCCCGCTTCGGACAGGGGCTTGTTTTGAGCTTGATGATGATACCGCACTTTATGCCATGAAACCTGACAAAAGTCAAGCAACCATGATTAGTACACCGATTTTGATGTGAAGTGAAGCTTTTAATTTGCCCCAAGTATTTCTGATCAAAATAACGGCAGGCGCGTCACCCGGAGCCTTTATGAACACGGGCGCCACCGTGGGGGCTCATCTGAGCACGCGCACCACCGGCAACTCGTATAAGCACGCGCACCAACGGGGGCTCATCTGAGCACGCGCGCCACCGGGGGCACATCTAAGCACGCGCACCACCGGCAACTCATAGAAGCACGCGCGTCACCGGGGGCTCATACGAGCACGCGCACCACCAGCAACTCATAAGCAAGCGCGCCACTGGCAACTCATCTGAGCACTCGCGCCACCGGGGATCATCTGAGCACGCGCGCCACCGGCAACTCATATA
>LGRX02005014.1:0-17883 GCA_001247695.2 Cymbomonas tetramitiformis
GTATTGCTAGGCGGTTGTCAAGCGCCGTTCAAATACAACAGAGGTCCGACCTCTATGTGATGACGTGGAAGCTTTCTATGAAGCCGGATAGCAGTTCTCGGGTTGCAGCCCATTGCACCAAAGGTGCATCGCAGTCTTTGGGATGCAGCCCGAATTCACGTCATCAGCGTGGGTCATATAGTGCCCATGCATGTGCTGTATAAAATACAACACTACCCTTCAGCGGCGAAGTGGCTTGCTATTACCATCATCATATGCCGTGGGATATCAATATATGATCAGAGAGCATGGATATATATATATATGTGTGTATATACATGTTTGTCAATATCGGAGAGACTGTGTCTTCTTTAAAATCCTCATGACTATATGTATAATGGTGCTACACTAATGTCAACACCTTCTCTCTGAGTGATTTATTGATGTAGATGTGATGTCGTGGCATAAAATATGTCCACGTCATTGGCACAAGTCATGTTGTGTCCATGCATACACGATCTTAGCGCAGGTCACAATACAGTGCCCGAGCATACGCGATTTTAGCGTAGGTCACATTGTGCCTCCAATATATATTACTCATCTTTGTGAGTCTAGACAGCATTGTGCTGATTGCAATGCTTTCGCTTCTTTGGTGACTGGTGACTTATATATCACAGATTATGCCAATGTGGTGATCAGTCCAGTGCAATATTTTGTCACCGGAATGTACAGGGATTGTGAATGATTGCAATCCAGCCGGAGGAATAATCTCAACAGCTATTCTGTACTAATGAATACATCGGAGTTATACTCATTTCGACGATTCGAAACCCATGTCATTTGTGGTAATGACAAGTCATATGAATATATAGGGTTTTTATCAGAATGCTTTTACGTGATGTCAATATATTACGAACAATTCACTTGCATCTCAGGACAAAGGAGTTACGCTTGGAAGGTCTTACATGGTGGTCATCAACAGTTATTAGCTGTTATTCGGGTGCCAAATTCTGCCTTCCGTACTGGGACTATATTCAACCAGTCTCACTGCGATGCACTTGTCCTTCCCACTCTTATGCACGGCTATAGTGCCAAGGTGTATCAGGTGGGAAATATATACATTATATAACTATAATCTTCTGATCCAGGATATGCAATTAAGCATGGTATCAGGTATATGTTATGTATATAGTTCAGCATTTCGAACTTGCTCGAGGATGTAAATGCTGAGCAATAGTTAACTTATAGTCATTGGGATATAGTTTCCCATCTGAGTTTACACTTTATTAGTGATGGTGGATTTAACGTTGTACAGATTTCAACGTTACTTGTGGATGCAGTGGTTTTATCAAAAGCAATCCATCAGAAATCACCAGATCGGAATATAAATGGATATGTGTGTAATCCTATCCACCTTCTTCCCCCTTGAGGAAGTGTGTTACGTAGGCAGTCAGTTGCCTATATACCGTATAGCTCAAAGCTTACAGCTTATAGCTCATAGCTTGCAAGTAGCGCATACAGTTTTAGGGTTGTTGCCCAACAGTTCTTGGGTTGTTGCCCGTAATATTATCATGTCTGTGCTGATTTCAGCATGATATATTAATGCCAAAAAAACGAAGTTTTTCGAAATAACAGCGGCATTTTAGGGCATGTGTGGTTACAGTGGCCCTATTACCCAATATAGTGATTAGGGTGTTACATGATATCAGTAACCCTAATACATGTAAAAAATAAGCAGTATAATGTTTTTGCAAAGATTTTTAAGCAAAACTGCATTTAATATTTACATGAACGTAAGGTGGTTTTCAGGAGGTACGTTACACCCCCTGTCACACACATTTAATTTTAGGGTTGTTACAGGGCGTTACACATGCTGCATAAATCAGGGATTGTTATTTGATATATAAAGATTCATTTCAGCAAAAAAAATCAATCCGAAATTTTCAAAATGTGTTTCACGCACAGCATTTTGAGCGATTTATCGTTACAGCGATATGTATACCCCTATATATTCCATACCTAATATTTAGGGCGTTACATGAGATATGACCATGGTCATTATGATTTGCACACACCTCAATAGGTATAAAATCATAATTTGAAATAAAATAAGGTCGAAATTTCAGTTTTGAAATTTATCGCCAACGTTTTTCACCGATTTTACAGCATTTTTCAGCCATGTTTCGGGTAATATATATATCATATCTCAGTGTGTGTGTGGAATATAAAGTACAGAATCGCTGTAATGAACTTCACCTTTGCATATGACAAATTTCATAGCAATAAGTGAGTTGTGCTATATATCAACATTCATGGTTGATAGCATTCTGGGTTTTACTGATTCAAACCCATGTACAGCAAATGTACCTTTCTGATTATATATGGATTTATCAACTTAAGTGGAAACACCCACTTTAGTGATATATATCAACCTATGATTTGTTCTGAGCAGAGGTCTGTGCTCTTAAGATTTATCAGAGTGATATATCTTATCTAGAACAAATCTGGACTTTTGCTGGATACAATCACAGCAACTTCACACAGCATATTTGTGTGTGTGTTTTGTCCTTAATATCTATGTCAGATATCATGTAAGCTGATCTGAGAGTTACATGCAATATTGATCTGATCAAGTCTGATTCCATTGTCAATATGCAGAGTAGTTTTTGTAGTTGCTCCAGCTGATATGTGAGACGAATGGACAATGCTCAGCAGTGACCAGCTGCTTATTTGAGCATTGTATAATGCCTTCGGGTCTGGAGATATTCTCCATCCAGCCCTTCAACATGGTTTCTTATCCTGTTCCCTTATGTATCGCCATCACTGACACTTTCCACGCACATGTGTTTGGAAAGTGGTATGTACATTATCATACACATAGTAGATATTTAAGTTAATCAATTCACTTTGAATCAGTGAATGTCAATACATACAATGCAGTGTGTGTGTATGCATAGTGCTTACTGATTAGCACTTTTGTCAGTGTGTGTGTGTGTGTGTGCTCACTTTTACACACTTTGTAGTAAGATAAGTTCTGGACATTACAATGTTTCCAGACAATTCATCATGCAGGATTATCAGCATACCATGCACTGAATACATCTAGCATGATATATTAAGTTTAGAGGTAATTGTAATTCCAAAATAATCTCATTTACAGAAATGAGTTGCTGGGTATATTTCACATACAGCTCCGGTGAGCATCCTTTCAGAAATCCACAGTAGAACAATATGTTGTCCGAGGAGTATCTCGACTCCACCGGGTCACATTGAGCTAATTACTGTGTTAAGATTGCCGAACAGGCACCTTATACTGTATGGGTTCTGATATAGTTAGCATGCACTGCAAATGAATGCTTTTGGTGCACATATATTCCAACTGTTACCGTGATCAAGTTGGATCATGTAGAACATCTGTTATCTTAATGCATGCACAACTTACAGTGTAGCAGTCATTCAGTATAAGATATACATATACTCAGATGCTGCAAGAAATATATGCTGTAAGTGAGTGTATGCTCAAATAAACATTTTGCACACTATACTTCAGATAAGTATGAAATGCTGATGATCAGAAATATCTATGCAGTCGTCAGGACATAGTGTGAATTGTTGCAGCATAGTGATCATGTGTCCACAGCAATATGTTGATGATGCGTCCGCAGCAGTATATTGATCATATGTCCACAACAGTATGACGATCATGTGTCCACAGTATCCCTGCAAGTATACAATCATTCTGCAGAGGATATTGACGCGCGTACACATATTATATGTCTCGCTGCATAAGACGCGTTAGGAATCATGCGCCCTAAAATGTGCGTCCATTGCATCAGATGAAATCATGACATCGCGCTGACGTGCACATCGCGCACACGAGCATCACATCAGTGCACATCGCGCTGACGAGCTAAAAATCATCGTACGAGCATTTGCGAAAATCGATGTTAACAATCATTTCACAAGTATGTCATCGTCGTTAATGCATGTCGCATAAAAGAGTTCGAGCGCGCTGTTAATGAAAATTGTGCGTACTGTCGCAGATGATGCGATCATGTATGCTGATGACCATTTTTTCATTCGCGCGTCTTGATCTCTCATATGGTGACGATCATGCGAGTTTTTGACATCATATGTGCGCGATCATCATATTGTGCGCACACCTTGTCGCTAATATTATCAAGACGATTTCTCTGCTGTTGTTGTCAACTGCGAATGTGTTCGCGATGAAAAATCTCCTCGCGCAATCCGTATGCTGACAATATGCGATCGTATATTATTCGAGTTGCAGATATTTAATATCGCTGCAAGCGCTGTCGCTTATGCGCCCACCTGCAAACCTGCGAACAATATGATAATATGATCTATTTTACTTCTGACGCTGCAACCACTTGAGTTCTCGTGTTCGTGCCTGGCCGAGCTAAATTAGAATACCATTGTTAGGGCTGATATGCGAGCCCACAAATATTATACAATATATCAAATAAACACTGTGCTGTTGAACGGCACACACAAGTGTAACAGTATAGCGGGTTGTGAGTTGCAGTCTCTGAATGAAGAACTGCTGAAGCACAACGCTTCCTCACTTTTATACCTACGTCACCCATCATCTTATGATGGTACCGCCATTGGGTTGTGAACCCGAGACGTAGGTTGAACGACCAGCATGGTAATAACGACTAGTTCGTTCATGCTGCACATGCGTGTTCTGCACATGCTAAAAGCGAAAGATGGTTCTTGAAGAATCGACAAGATGTATCTTTGCTTTGTCATCTTCGAGTTCGGAGTACGAACTCTTGATGACAATGTCATTCAAGTATTTCCTTGAATAATTACAGATGATGTGACATATCATCTGACGACTGTCATAATGATGTATGACGCGACTCGACGTGTACAGTCGTGATCGATCGTACTGTCGACTGTCATATTAATATATGACACGACATGACATGACATGTCTGACAGGTATGACACGTATGACATGTATGACACACATGTCATCGGTCATGACCCTGACATGACACGACCGACTGACATGACATGACATGGTATGACATGTCTGACAGGTATGACATGTATGACATGTATGACACATATGTCATCGGTCATGACCCTGACAATTCCTGTCGATTTCGGATACGAAACCGAGGAACCGCTTGATCCAGCTTCTATGTCCAAGCCGCGTAAGCCTCGGAAGCCTTGCCTTTCGCAATTCTAACTGCCAATTCTGCGTTTGAAAATTCGTCCATAGCTGAAAGCTTAATATACGCGTAAATAAATTCAACTGTAACAATAAACCCCTTTCTGAAACAGATCAAAACTCGTGAGGCAGACAGTGAGTTCGAAACCTTACTGTATTCCTCCGCTACGGTCTGTCACATCATAACCTGAGTTATGTGACACCGCACCTCTCGTTCCACTCGCTGTCCTGTGACACATAACATCCAGTTATAGTGAGGCACATAGGCGCTGGTGTGCACGTGGACACGCTCGACTCTAGACACTTCAATCGATCGAATGGCTATCGAATGCATCTGAGCAATAATATCGGTACAATTTATATCCTGTTTTAACGTTTAAACTCGACGAGAAAAGGTTTGGTGTTCACGCGAAGGGAAGGTTCCCCAAGCTAGCCGTAAGGTAAGGCGACGAGGAAGGTGAGCACAAGTTCAAGACATGCCAACACACACCAGACGAAGCATGTGATGGGACTATTCAGCATTTTTTTTGCTGTCGACTCCCCAGTATTTTGCCGACCTGCGAAGACTCGTTTATGGAAAATTCCCAGTATCCAACAAACGTCCTACGCATCACAGTTGCTCACTAACCTCGCTCCGTTGCAGTTTGTCGAACGGCAATACTGTATCCGCCTGGTGTGACATTTGCGTTGTTTCTGTGAGTCGACATACGAGTATTGCAATACGAGCACAGTCCCGTGAAGGAAAACTATTAATTGACATTCGGAAGCAAGTTCGTGAGTTTGTCTTTATATATGCCTCTAACAGATACTTTTGTAACACAAATAAGCAATCAAGTAGATTCGATATGCGTCTAAAAGTTTGTGAGGAAGGACACACGTAGTTGTGACCCCAAGTTTATCGGTCGGGTGAACAGCTCATACACGTTTAGCAGTACAATATGTCGTCTCATCTGCTTCTTATGATCGTGAAAATGCGAGGTATCTGAAAAATCTCACAACATCACTGGCTCCTCAAATCAACCATCTGCAAATCTAGCACCGTCTCCACTGGATAAGAAGGCAAGCACTGATAACTTCGATTGAACAACAGCCTCAACGATGCGTCGAAAGTGTATGGTTGCAGCAGTGCTTTTAGTTATATGGTTTTTATCTTCTCCCTGTGTATTCGCACTCGAGTCTTTTAGCGCTCAAGTGGCCCCTGATTTTTCCACCTGGGTACTAGATGTCCCACTTCCAGCGGACTTCTCGTGCCCGACCTATATCATCCTTAAACCAGCGGATGAATCTGCTACTTGCATACCTGACGTTGCAGTCGAAGCAATTAGGATTCATCTACAAGGTACGACCAACTGTCGTCTTAGTGACCATCGCGACCCAAGGCTGCCCTCCCTTAACCCGGGCCTGTAGCTAGCATCCGCTGTCAACACGCCTTTTATGATTGACCCTGTTGCCTCGTTCCCTCGATTAGAACAGCGCGTGCCCCTCTTCGCCTTCTTCAGCGAACTCCCCCACTTCGCTCTCGGGCGTTGCCTGTACATTTGTTTTTCACCTCATCATCCTAGCCCGTGCACCTTGTGCATGCACACATGTTTTCCCAGTAGGATGCCTTGGAAATAGCTGTCGCTTGGTTTCTTGGAGCTTCGTCACCTCACCAGGTTCGAGTCTCACCACACGCGAAGCGGGCTTTTCCGGTGTTCAGCCTTTCGTTTCGACGACGGCCCTCTTGAGGATCTCCACGAGGACCTCCGCGAGGAAATCAAAGGGTCAACAATGTACCGCGAGTTCCGCACCCTCACTGGCAGACCTGCGGCAGAGGGTGTTACAGAGCCCAACCAGGCATGTCCCATGGCTTGGCAACTCGCGAATAGAGGAAGATTTCCCTCAAGCACTCGGTGCCCGTGTGGCACAGTCGCACCAAGTTTCCATTTTGCGTTGGGCCCGCCAAGTTGTCAGTGTGCTATGGCCCCGACATTCCGAGAAAATATTTGTTGTCGTGCATTCAATACCTGAGCGAGGACTGCTATTATGCCTTCGTGCGTGAGCGGGACAGGCACCGTGTGTGCTGTCATGCGTGCTTTGCATGAGCCGGACAGGCCTGCTGTTATGTATCCGCTGTCTCAGCAGGATATGCATGCTGTCAAGCTTGTCGTGCATGAGCGGGACATTCCTGATATCATGCTATTCAGATGTGTGTGTATGCTTATCCTTGCGACTCCTTTGGCACCCCGTAGCCACAGGAGACTGCACTATGTACCCACGCCGGGGATCAAAGGACAGATGAGTGAGTGTGTGTGTGTATAGTATATTTGTGGGGAGCAACTTACTCCGTAACTCTGGGACCAACTATTGTTGGGCGAAGATCGGTCACATCGTATCATCTTTCCATGCTGCTTTGCATTTGGGTTGGGAATATGTATGAGTTTGTGGTATCTTGTCACGGCCCCGCCCTGCTCTTGATTTGCTTCTCACATCCACTGGGATGATGGTGGGCTGGCTTTTGTTGGCGGATATCATGCCGTTCAGTGTATTTCTGGGGAGCACTTAGGTGCCCGCATGTTTTCATTTTTTGACATGGGGTGTCCATGCTGTGTGGTGTGACTGCATTCATGGCATAACCATGGACCAACGGGTCCCTTCCATCGACCGTGAGCCACTGGGGGGCATGCCAGCAGGGTCCGCTTACTCCGTAACCCTGGGACCAACTATTGTTGGGCGATGATCGGTCACATCGTATCATCTTTCCATGCTGCTTTGCATTTGGGTTGGGAATATGTATGAGTTGGTGGTATCTTGTCACGGCCCCGCCCTGCTCTTGATTTGCTTCTCACATCCACTGGGATGATGGTGGGCTGGCTTTTGTTGGCCGATACCATGCCGTTCAGTGTATTTGTGGGGAGCACTTAGGTGCCCGCATGTTTTCATTTTTTGACATGGGGTGTCCATGCTGTGTGGTGTGACTGCATTCATGGCATAACCATGGACCAACAGGTCCCATTCATCGACCGTGAGCCACTGGGGGGCATGCCAGCAGGATCCGCTCACTCCGTTACCCAGAGACCAACAGTTGTTTGGCGACGATCGGTCACATCGTATCATCTTTCCATGCTGCTTTGCATTTGGGTTGGGAATATGTATGAGTTTGTGGTATCTTGTCACGGTCCCGCCCTGCTCTTGATTTGCTTCTCACATCCACTGGGATGATGGTGGGCTGGCTTTTGTTGGCGGATATCATGCCGTTCAGTGTATTTCTGGGGAGCACTTAGGTGCCCGCATGTTTTCATTTTTTGACATGGGGTGTCCATGCTGTGTGGTGTGACTGCATTCATGGCATAACCATGGACCAACAGGTCCCTTCCATCGACCGTGAGCCACTGGGGGGCATGCCAGCAGGGTCCGCTTACTCCGTAACCCTGGGACCAACTATTGTTGGGCGATGATCGGTCACATCGTATCATCTTTCCATGCTGCTTTGCATCTGGGTTGGGAATATGTATGAGTTGGTGGTATCTTGTCACGGCCCCGCCCTGCTCTTGATTTGCTTCTCACATCCACTGGGATGATGGTGGGCTGGCTTTTGTTGGCCGATCTCATGCCGTTCTGTGTGTGTGTATAGTGCTTCATGGTTATTACACGTGCCGGGGGACTCGTGTTCTTTGACCCAGATGTGAGGTACTGGCGCGTCGCTGTGAACGGGGACGGCCGCCGGGTGGAGGTGGGTTTTGGGAAGCGGTTGTCCCTGTGGTGCCATTCTGCCGGGCACTGCCTCTTGCAGAGCTCGGTGGATTCGTCTGCCTTTGCTGCAAGGAGAGGCAAAGGGTGGTGAAGTCCACGTTCTGTGTTTTCACTTGATTTTTGCGGGGAGCACTTGGGTATCGTTGGGGTGGGCCCATCAGCGGAGCCTTGCTTTCTGCCGATGCCATCTGCTGCTCCTTTCCACACCAAACTCTATGGGGTATCGTTGGGGTGGCACCTTCAGCCGAGCCTTGCCATCTGCGGCTCCTTTCATAACTGAACCCAATAGCAACTGATGGTCGCCCACCCTGCCTGAGTCCTTCTTTCCGGAGCATGTTTGCTTGCAGCTCGCACTTGGAGACAGAAGACACCTTAGCGGCGAGGGGGATCTTTATGATAGCGGCGAGGGGGATCTTTATGATAGCGGGGGGGCGGGGGATCTTTATGATAGCGGCAGGGGGATCTTTATGATAGCGGCGGGGATCTTTATGATAGCGGCGGGGGATCTTTATGATAGCGGCGAGGAGGATCTTTATGATAGCGGCGAGGAGGATCTTTATGACGAAGCCTCTCGTGGCACCAATGGCAGTGACAGTGGCAATACAAGTAGCAATGTATGCAGCAACTCCTGCATTGGGCTGGTGCATGACGGGTACTGCAACGACGGCGGTGAGGATGCTCATGACAGCCTGTGCGCGTGCGGCACAGACTGCAGCGACTGCGGCCCGAGGCCCGACTGCCAAGGTATGTGGCACGGACTGCGACTGCGAACCGGGCTGATCAGGGGCCTCCAGCTGGCAGAGCTATTTGCCTTGCAATTTGGACGGCGCTCGCGAGAGGCCCTGTGCGCCCCACCTTCGAGGGGGCTCCTAGGAATACGCATATTCTATCATATGCGGATGATATGCGGATACGCATATTCTATCATATCCGCACACAATATGCGGATACGCATATTCTATCATACCCGCACACAATATGCGGATACGCATATTCTATCATATCCGTATGATAGAGTACGGATATGATAGAATCCGTATTCTATTTATATTAGAATACAGGTTCCCACAGAAAGCAGCTGAAGCTTCCGCATCTCCGCTTCTGCTGGCAGACCACTGATCACACAGACTCAAAGCAGTGAGTGGCTGGGATCAGCCGGCGCGTCTATGCGCTGAATCGTACGCCCATGACTGCGAGCCTGGGCATTCTGGTCCACAGATTGCTGGGCCGCGATCCCTTGACAGATGGGGCGGGATCCAGTGCCGCAGCAATGGCATGGCCGGCAGGAGTGAGGGCGGGGACCCGGTGATTTTGCCGTTTTCAGAATGCGTCACCGATGGAAAGTATGGATGGGCGGACGGCGGCAACGAAAGTGTGCCGTGCGCATTCTACATGGACCACGTGGCGTGTCAAGACCCACGTGAAGACATGCCTTATGACAATGAAGACATGCCTTATGGCTGGTGCTACACCAGCTGGAGTATCGAGTCTGGCGATGACGACTCCCCCGGGTATGGATGGGGGTCATGTTCATCCGGCTGCCCCTATCACCAGCCCACCGGCAGTGCGCAGCTGTCGAACGGCACCATCATTAGCAACCAGTCCACGGTAGCCAGCATCACCGCTGATTCTTCCGACAGCTTTGCGGACCTCGCTGTCGTCATCGGGAATCTCACACGTGTCCAAGTGGTCATACTTGCCACGGATGTGCTCCTCACGGCAGCTCTCCCGCCAGTGGAGCGCTCGCTTGTGCTGACGGGGCAGTGCGAGGACAGAAATGACTCGCTTTGTGTGATAGACGGCAACGCCAAGTACCGCATCCTACAGGTGCTCTCGGGTGGCTGGGAGGTGTATCTGGAGCGGTTGGTGCTTACACGGGGGAAGGTCACGAATGCAGACGGTGGCGCCCTCATGGTTGATGAGGGGAGCACCGCGATGCTCTTCAACTGCGTCCTTCAGGTGATGACGCCGCCAGTACCACATCGGAGGGCGCTGCGGAGGGCGCTGTGCATCCGTCAGGCTCCAATAGGCATGCATCATGCATAGTAGATGCCACCGTCTGATGCACCCGATTCGGATGGGGGATGCTCAACACCCCTTCACTAAGTTGGGCGAGATGACGAGTTACGCATATGGTTGCGGCCTGCAGGGGCACCAGATCTGCACCGTTGACACGCGGTTGCGGCCTGCAGGGGCACCAGATCTGCACCGTTGACATGCGGTTGCGGCCTGCAGGGGCACCAGATCTGCACCGTTGATATGTTAGCGTCCGCCAGATGGCTCATGTCCGCGGCGCCTGCATTGCTCCAGTTATTGCTTTTCTTTATTGTCGCCAGCACTCGCTAGGAATGTTTCAGATTTGCTGAGAGTGCGGCTATGGACGGGCTGAGGCACAGGATAATTGGGCCGGGTCCGTGCTGTGTGAAGACATATGCTATGACGAATACGACGATTACTGCGATGACGGAGGCGGCGGCAGCTGGTCCACCAAGTACTGCCCGTATGGCACGGACTGCAAGGACTGCGGCGCTCGGTACGAATATGGAGGCAGAGGCGGAGCGGTGTACGCTGGAAGCAACGTCTCGCTGTCCCTGCACGGCTGCGTACTTTCGGGGAACAGTGCACAGGAAGGCGGGGGGGGTATCTATGTTTCGGCGGAGGCCTCGCTCATTCTGGACGCCACCGAGGTGAGTCGCAGAGCTACACGCCGATGCCTCTCTGCTCGTGGCTGGGCGCATTCCGCGTTGTGACGTGGGCTCTGCAGCGCGGCATCTCCGCGGTCGTAGTTTCGGTTTAGACAACGGACATTTACTCGATCGAAAACTACTTCCGAGTCGAACTAAAGTGCGGGCGCTATGAAAATGCGCGAGACAACTGTTTAGCATGTGCTATCGACACCTTTGATGTTGGATATGAAAACGGCATCCCTGTTGGGGATTCACGCGATAAGGAGGGAGAGAGCGTGTTGTGTCCAATGCAGTGGAAATGGCCTCTTGGTTGGGCGGGTGGGAGCGCAAAATAATAGATAATAGAGCAGCGGGTATCTCGGATGTGTTTGATTTCAATTCAGAAATCCCAAAACATCTACTGTCGACCCAGCAGTCCTGTTAGCAAAACGTTCACCTGATAGTGCAGACCTCTGCGAGATAAGAACCCCGCCACGCCTGCAGCGTTTTGCAGCTCCTGCCAGCATCTCGGCCCTTGCTTCCGTGGCGCTGCGCCCCTGCCGTGCCGAGAGATGCCGTGTGCCGGTGCCGGAGGGTCCCCTCCATATGCAGGTGAACGGCAACGACGTCGGCCACTTGACGGGTTGCGTGGACGACCCGGAGTACCGGTGGATGTCGCCCGAGGATGGGATGGCATATGGGTGTGACGAGATCATCGATGTCTTGTGGCACCGCCTGCTCTCGCAGGCAACCCCGCCGCGTGGGTGCCGCAGTCTGACAGCGCAGGCGGCGCAGGCCGCAGTGAACTTCACTGCAGAGGATCAGGCGGAGGTGATTGAGCGGTGCCCCGTGGCGTGCGCCGTCTGCCCGACGCCGTTTGGCTGCTCCGACACATGCTACTTTGCGCACGATGGCCAGTGCGATGACATGGGCCCGGGCTCCAAGTGGTGGCCGGAGCAAGGCCACTTCTGCGAACTGGGCACGGACTGCACCGATTGCGGACAAGCGCACGGGTACGGAGGCGCGGTGTACCTTGAGCAGGGAGCTCTTCTCACCATGGCTGCCACCCGCCTGGTGCACAACAACGTCAGTGGGCGGGGGGGCGGGGTGCACAGCGACGGGGCCGGCGAGCTCCGACTCGAAAACAGCTCGGTGGTTGAGTTCAACATCGCCGATGACGCCGGTGGCGGGGTCTCCATGGAGCGCCACGGCGACGGTGCTGAGGGGCGCCTGGTCCTCGCGACAGGCTCCTCGGTGTCTGGGAACGCCGCAGGGGGCTATGGGGGTGGGATATACACCCACGGGGTGGTGGAGGCGGAAGGCGACCTCTCGGTGTCGCACAACTGTGCCACACTGGGCGGTGGGGGTGTGTGGCTCGGTGAGGGCAGCAGCGCGAGCTTTTCGGCAGGGTGCGTGCTGGAGGGAAATGATGGGGGCTTGGAGCTGCCTGGGGGCGTCTTCGTGGGGGCAATGGGGAGGCTTGAGCTGAACGGTGCGTCGGTAGTGGAGAATCTGGCGGGCTACGGTGGTGGGCTTGCAGTAGGGCACGGGGGGGCGATCGTCGTGCGTAATGGCAGCACAGTGGGGTACAACAGAGCGTATGACGGTGACGGAGGGGGCATCTACATGCAGGAAGACGCTGCGGTGGCCCTCGAGGATGGGGTGCGCTTGTGTCACAACAGTGCTGCGAGAGACGGGGGTGCGATCAGCATGAGCAGCGGGTCGAGAGCCTACATCGCCTCCGGGACCGAGATCGCTCACAGCGCAGCGGGTAGGCTTCTTGCGCCGACCTTTACTTGCAATCAAACTTCGGGGTGTGCACAGGGGCACATTGCCGTGGGTGTGGCACTATTGTTCTTGAAGGCTATGTGAGATACAGGGGGGCAATGGGCTAGGCCAAAGGAAGGTAGCAGTGCCTTTGGGGCGTCGACAACTGATGGATGTGCACTGGGCGTGCTGGTGGTGATACGGCAGGCCGCAACGGCGCCGGCATCAACGCTGACCAGTCCAACGTGAGCCTATCCGGATGCAGCGTGATGTCGGGGAGCGTGCCAGGGGGTAGCGGCGGGGGTCTGTTTGTAAGCGGGGAATCAGTTTTGCAGATTCAGGACAGTTATGTGACTGGCAATCAAGCGAGTGAAGGGGGGGGCGTCTGGATTGGAGGCTACGTCACCAGTTCAGAGCAGGCGTCCGACACCGCTTCAGCTCCACTGACCTTCCTGCTGATCGAGGGGAGCGTCATCAGCAACAACACGGCAACCGTACAAGCTGGTGGCTTGTGGGCAGACAGCTGCGTGGCAGCGTTGGTAGTGGGTACGAGGGTGGAGGACAACTCTGCTCAGCGCTCCTGTGGAGGGCTCTTGTTCTTTAACAACGCCGCATTGCTCGAGTCGACTCTGCGCATGAACACCGTAGTCGAGGACGGGGGGGGAGGCTGCGTCTGGGGGGGGAAACTAGCGATGAACCGCTCCGTGATCAGCTTCAATACGGCTGTCCATCAGGGCGGCGCTGTGGACGTCTACCATGGGGAATTGGTACTGTGCGAGAGCGTGCTCGAGCGGAACTCGGTGACACAGGGCCCAGGAGGCGCGCTGATGATACTCGGGTCGTTGAGAATCAACAGCAGCTCCGTGCTGTCCAATTACGCCTCCAGCGAAGGGGGCGGTATCTACGTGGCGTCAAGCACTGCGCACACGACCATGCTGACCGGGATCCGCATCGCCCACAATTCATGCGGTGGCCATGGAGGCGGGCTCGCCGCCGGTGGCCTCGTTAAAATCAACGGCAGCGAGGTGTCTGACAACTTCGCCAGCCTTGATGGTAAGACGGCTTCTCGCGCCACGCCCTCGAAACGCGCGCCCGGCTCTAAAGCACCGCCTCTCTCGAAGGCGACCAACCGAATGCGAGCAGAGCATGGTTGTGAGGTCGGCGTGCATGCGGCCGCATTTCGGCTGCGAAGCTCAATGCTATGATCAGCAATCGAAAGTGGCGATTGGCCGCTTCTGCCTTCGCCGATGAATTGGCAAAGGTGCCACGTGTGCCGATTTCAGCCATAAGATGGAACCAAGAACGCGTCGATGTCCGCTCAGAACACATCACCGAAGACGCTTAATACCTGTTTACACGGTGAAATGCTAAGAAAGTTAAAACCAATCACCTCGCAACGGCTGAGATGCTTTTTGCGAGATCTCCGCGGAAGTCTGTGAGCTCAGATTGTGTGTCATCTGAGGTCGCTACTCGTTAACACAGCACCTGAGCCCGTCTCACAATGACGGGCCTGATGCAGCGACTAGAATATCAAGATGATAGCAGGGTATTTGTATCGTTTGATGTTATCAGCGATTGCATGGCCCTGATCTGTTCTGCAGGATTTCAGATCCATGCAGGCCCTACGATGAGTGTTTCTCAGGGCTCGAGTAGGGTTTGGGCTCCTGCAAGCGCTGACGACTCCAGACAGTACTGCTCTCCATCAGTTTGAACAAGCAGCGAGTGCAGATTGGGACACTTCGCCTGACTGTCCTGCCTAGTCCAGGTCTTGGGATGGAGACTTTTCTAATATCCAGCTCCAGGCCTCGAGCTGGTGCCCTATCTCCATCTCCAGGCCTCGAGCTGGTGCCCTATCTCCAGCTCCAGGCCTCGAGCTGGTGCCCCATCTCGAGCTCCAGGCCTCGAGCTGGTGCCCCATCTCCAGCTCCAGGCCTCGAGCTGGTGCCCCATCTCCAGCTCCAGGCCTCGAGCTGGTGCCCCAGCTCCAGGCCTCGAGCTGGTGCCCCATCTCCAGCTCCAGGCCTCGAGCTGGTGCCCCATCTCCATCTCCAGGCCTCGAGCTGGTGCCCCAGCTCCAGGACTCGAGCTGGTGCCCCATCTCCAGCTCCAGGCCTCGAGCTGGTGCTCCCATCTCCAGCTCCAGGCCCTCGAGCTGGGTGCCCTATCTCCAGCTCTCCAGGCCTCGAAGCTGGTGCTCCCATCTCCAGCTTCCAGGCCTCGAGCTGGGCCCTTATCTTCCAGCTCTCCAGGCCTCGAGCTTTTTGGTGCCCCATCTCCATCTCCAGGCCCCGAGCTGGTGCCCCATCTCCAGCTTCCAGGCCTCGAGTTGGTGCCCTATCTCATCTCCAGGCCTCGAGCTGGTGCCCCACCCCCAGGCCTGAGCTGGTGCCTCATCTCCAGGCCTCGAGCTGGTGCCCCATCTCCATCTCCCAGGCCTCGAGCTGGTGCCCCATCTCCATTCCCAGGCCTCGAGCTGGTGCTGCTCATCTCCAGCCTCCAGGCCTCGAGCTGGTGGCCCATCTCCAGCTCCAGGCCTCGGAGCTGGTGCCCCACTCCATCTCCAGGCCTCGAGCTGGTGCCCCATCTCCAGGCCTCGAGCTGGTGCCCCATCTCCAGCTCCAGGCCTCGAGCTGGTGCCCCATCTCCATCTCCAGGCCTCGAGCTGGTGCCCCATCTCCAGGCCTCGAGCTGGTGCCCCAGCTCCAGGACTCGAGCTGGTGCCCCATCTCCAGCTCCAGGCCTCGAGCTGGTGCCCCATCTCCAGCTCCAGGCCTCGAGCTGGTGCCCCATCTCCAGCTCCAGGCCTGGAGCTGGTGCCCCATCTCCACCAGATAGGGATGATGTCCTGACTCCACCTCCAGTTCCACGGGGGTGGTGCCCTCAGTTGATTTCGGATATCTCAGTCAGCTCCATTGCTGCCGGTCGGTTTCTGTGGGTTGCAAAGTTTACAGGCTCGGGACTGGCAGAGGTTTAGCGGAGATGTCTCCTGTGTTTTCATTCTGATGCAGTGGCTCAATAGCACCCCTCCTGACCCTTTCTTGAGGACGTATGCTCCTGCCTGCCATCAAGGCGCTTCACTCCGCCCCATTTCACCTCCCCCGTCCCTTGAGACGTCGCGTTAATCGCAGCTTCAGTGATGGGGTTGAGGACACCCACTTCTGAATGATGGATGAGTCGATCACCAAGTGTCCACACAGCAACCCAGCTATTCCAGATGCGGACCTTCTTGTGAGTTTTCCCCATCATCGTTTGCAGCTGTATCCACCAATGAGGGAGGTGCACCGTCCGTATCCCCCCCGTGCCGCAGTAGCTCGCAGCACCAGCGCATGGTTTCGAGTCCCGTTCAGAACTCGGCCAAGAGCGATGACGCCGTCTTGGACTCATCCAGACCTTACCGAGGGGCTATTGTGGATCTATACCCCCACTGTGATGAGGATGATCCAGCTCACCGAGGTCCTTGCACGCATACTGAGCTACGAAGGTAGGAGCAAACCGGGTGTACCAGTGAGTCCGCGATACCACAGAGGGATCTATGTGTGCCAGGTGGCGAAGCATTTTCACTGACCTGCGGGGATCTATGGGCGCCAGGTGGCGGGATCTACTTGCTCACCTCCGGGATACTATGGGTACATCAAACGAATGTGTCTCTTAATTATGCGGGATATGAAGGTGGAGGTATCCGGTGCATGGAGAAAAGTCAGGTGCGGCTGACCGCCAGAACCAACATAACCGAAAACCGGAGCGGGAAATGGGGCGGGGGCATGAGCGTGGCCGGCGGCGTGAACGCAAGCTTGGTCATGGACGGCTTCTGCTCAGTCAGCTACAACGTCGTCGATCGCTACTCCGGAGGCGGTATTTCCGCCCAAAGCCTGAACTACGCCGCCCTGCTGAACGTCACCCTCGTGGGCAACAAAGCGGAGGTGCTCCCCCGGCAGACACGGAGGGTGCCTCATGCGCATGCCACACTCACGCCTCTCGCCTCATGCGCATGCCACACTCACGCTTCTCGCCTCGTGCGCATGCCACACTCACGCCTCTAGTCTCGTGCGCACGCCACACTCACGCCTCTCGCCTCATGCGCATGCCACACTCCCGCCTCTCGCCTCATAAGCATGCCACACTCCCGCCTCTCGCCTCTCGTGGCCTTGTCGCCACGTGTGTTCCTCTCAGATGGAAACCATTCTATTGGGACCAGACTAGTACATAACTAGGAACGGCCCTGTAGACGCTCCTTCATGAGCCCCCCTTAGATCGCGTCATGAGTGAGTGCCCATCAAAGCGCGCATGACGGGGGATAGTCTGTATCCAGGTATCTTGTGGTATGGTAACTCTCCTTTGCTCTCTCCCGTTCTCCTCGCATTCACCCCCTCCTCTCCCAGCAGTCTCTCCTCTGGCTCTCTCCCCCTGACGTGACTGATGCTCCCGGTTAAAGATTCCCTATGCGAGCGAGGCACATAAAGTCCCCCGTGTCGGGTAGATTCCCTATGCGAGCGAGGCACGCATAGCCCCCCCGTGTCGGGTAGATTCCCTATGCGA
>LGRX02005014.1:28426-65815 GCA_001247695.2 Cymbomonas tetramitiformis
CTTCCAGGTTGGCTGTTGGTATACCCGCTACTTCCGCCGTGGCTGCTTCCTGTTTGGCCTGAAGGGAGGGGCCCGGTATGGCTGGCTGCTGTGGCAGAGCACCGCTTTGGAGCTGATGAAGGCGAAGAACGCGGCCAGTCTCATTATCGGATACGTGCAGGTGATGAGCCAGATTAGCTCCATCTACTCCGGCAGTCTGATGTCCCCGTTGCTCCAGAATATCCTCTGGTCCCTCACACTCGTGTCCCTGGACATGAGTACTGTGATAAAGAGTTCGTGCATGTCGTATCACTTTGGCCTGTTTCGGAGGAGCTCCGCCTACTGGCTCGCCTTCTGGCAGTCGGTGCTAATGCCCTGGCTCTTGTGCGCGTTCTTTTTCTTCGTATACTTCTATTTGGCGACGGTCCACCGCTTGAAGAAGGCGAAGGAGAAGGCTCACCGCAAGGGAAACACCGAGGATGAGACGGAGACCAAGGTCTGCCTCTTTCCAGCCTCACGCTGCCTCTCCGACCTTGACCGTGCTCCTGCCCTCCGGATTCTCTGAACTTGGCAGTTGCCTCTTTCCAGCCTCACGCTGCCTCTCCGACCTTGGCCGTGCTCCTGCCCTCCGGATTCTCTGAACTTGGCAGAAGGGCTTTTCAGGGAAGTATTCTCAGTTTCCACCTTCCTCGCTCGAACGCCCGACTTGCTGCCATCTTTCTCACTCCAGTTGAGAAAGGTCCCTCAGCCTGCGCTTTATATTTCATCGGACCAATGACTGACTTCAGTCCCTCCACTCGTTCACCCCCCTGCAGAAAAGCCAGCTCACTACGGGATGGGGGCGAGGGAAAAGGGGGTTTACGAGAGGGGGTGGAGGGGGCGCGGGGCAGGTGGCAGAGCTGGAGTGGCACATCAAGACGAAGTCTTCCTGCATAGGCACGGCGCTGTTTCTCATGATGTTCATCCACCCGAGCATCTCCACCACCTTGTTTCAGGTCTTCAACTGCGTCACCGTGCAGTACGACAGCGAGAGTCTCACGGCGCAAAAATGGTGCGTGGCGACAGCCCGGTGCCTCACGCCTCCCGCCCCGCCACACCGCGCCAATCAGATGCCTCAACCAGGGCGCGCTGCCGTGATGCCGCGCCAATCAGATGCCTCAAACAGGCGCGCTGCCGTGATGCCGCGCCAATCAGATGCCTCAAACAGGGGTCGCTGCCGTGATGCCGCGCCAATCAGATGCCTCAAACAGGGCGCGCTGCCGTGATGCCGCGCCAATCAGATGCCTCAAACAGGGCGCGCTGCCGTGATGCCGCGCCAATCAGATGCCTCAAACAGGGCACGCTGCCGTGATGCCGCGCCAATCAGATGCCTCAAACAGGGCGCGCTGCCGTGATGCCGCGCCAATCAGATGCCTCAAACAGGGCGCGCTGCCGTGGTGCCGCGCGCCAATCAGATGCCTCAAACAGGGCGCGCTGCCGTGATGCCGCGCCAATCAGATGCCTCAAACAGGGCACGCTGCCGTGATGCCGCGCTAATCAGATGCCTCAAACAGGGCGCGCTGCCGTGATGCCGCGCTAATCAGATGCCTCAAACAGGGCGCGCTGCCGTGATGCCGCGGCGATCTGCAGCCTGAAGACGATTGCGCTGCTAGGCTTGACTCTCCGATGCCTGAAGCCTGCCGCGCCGTCCTGCTGCAGCAAGCGCTTCACTCGGCCGGATCTCCATCTGGTGGCGCCCGCTGCGCGCAGGGCCGCTGAGATACACGGCGACGGGGGTGCAGGCTCCGGATGGACACCACGTACGAGTGCAACACCTTCAATTGGTACGCCGCCGCAGCGGTGTCTGGCTGTACGATCATCGGCTTTGTGCTCGGCTTCCCTGTCCTGCTGTTCCTTGCCATGTGGCGCCTCCGCCGATTCCACGCAGTGCGGCTGCCGAGGGTTGCGGCGGAGCACCACGTGGGGCGCGTGCAACGCGGCGAGTGGATCCCTTGCGACAGCAAGGAGCTGGCCATGGTGCACCTGCACGGTTCCTTCCGGCCCCGGATGAACCGTAGCCCGAGGGAAGACGTTGCGAATGCTGCGCATGGCCCCGTGCCACCAAAAGTGGCGAGGCTCGCCCGGAGATGGTGGCAGAGGGTCGACAAGCAAAAGCGCGAATGGGTGGAGATGTACATCCCTCGCGATTCATTTGTGAGCGGGGTCGGAGAGAATGAGGCCACCCGTCAGCAGGAGCTGCAGTCAGAGGAGGTTGGACAGCTCGCCAGCAACCCAACGAACCAGTGTTGGAAGGAACTCGGGCCGACGGCTCGCGTTCGGGTGCGTCAGACAATGATGCGGAGATTCGGAATATTCGAAGGCCCGTCAACCGCTGCCGAGAGCACCGGGACCGGGAAGTGGAGCTGGATCTTGTTGCGAGACGGGGCCCTGATCAAACACGCTGAGCTTCAGAGGAAGGAAGATGAGGGCAATTTGGGGGTGACCCAGATGGTACCCATCACCAGGCTCGACGCGCCGAATTTCTCCAAGGTGGACCAACGGACTTCTCCTTACCCCTCCACTAGAGCATGTCAGAGCACGCCGACTGTGGGTACCCTGCAGGCCCCGCCTCACTGTAGTAGCGTCACCCGCTGCGTCGGCTACCATGAACCGTGTCTGGGCCAGGATATGGCAGCTCTGATTGCACTTCGGGGTGTGCTGGGTGGTTCTGGGCAGATTCTCGGTCAGTTCCTCATGCCATTCGAGGACGCTGTCTATGCATGGCAGGTGGGGAGACCTCGGTGGCGCTGTCCACGGCCGGGCCCTGCGTTGATGTCCCCCTCTGCATCTTGCACAATATTGAGGATGTGACAGTGGGCTTTGGCAGTCCCCGAGGTTGGCAGCGCTCTTTAGGCTTTCAGCTCTTGCACCACCACTCCCGCCCTGTGCCCTACAGGACGTGCGCGTGCGGAAAACGTTACTTTGTTTCGGGGCACCGCGACTTGCTTGAGAAGGGTATTTGAAGCCGGCGCTCGGAGACATGTGTGCAGTCTGCGCATAATGCATGCGCTGTCATGGTACTGTCTTTGAAGCCGGCGCTCGGAGACATGGGTGCAGTCTGCGCATATTGGGTGCGCTGTCATGGTACTGTCTTTGAAGCCGGCGCTCGGAGACATGCGTGCAGTCTGCGCATAATGGGTGCGCTGTCATGGTACCGTCTTTGAAGCCGGCGCCCGGAGACATGCGTGCAGTCTGCGCATATTGGGTGCGCTGTCGTGGTACTGTCCGGTCCTAAGCTGGTGCTCCTCTGTCCAGCGCCGTCTGGGCTGACTTGGATCTCCGCTTCCAGTTTCCGCTCATTGGCTGCGATTTCAAGGCACGCCCCCCGCATTTCGAGGCATCGACCGGGGCGCATCATACAGTTGCAACAGGGGATAAGAAGCGGACACGGCGGATGAGACACGTCGGATGGGAGTGCAACGGGTGGGGTATATGCGATGTCAGACGATCGAGATCATGCGCAGGATGATGCAGACTGGCCTCGTGGTGGTGATGACCATGCTGTGTGGGGAGGATGCGGCACTGGTGTATGCCACGTGTGTTGCGGTGGTGGCCTTACTGCTGCACGAGAGATACTCTCCGTATAAGAACGACGCTCTAGACAAGCTTCAGAGCGTCATCCTGCTGAATCAGTTCCTGGTGCAGATCCTGCTGGTGCTGATAAAGTTGGAAGAGCGCTTAATCAACTCGATCGGCCTGTGCATCGTCGTCCTCCAGTGCCTCTTGCTCACGTATTCGATGACACTTATCATCCCAGCTTTCCGGCCTGCCATCACTGCTCTCATGACAAAAAGCGCTCTCGTCGTGGCTCTGTTTAGCAGACGGGATGAAAGCAGAGCCGCGCGCAATACTGAACGTGATTCCAGGCCAAGAGATATCCAGCTCAGTGATGAAGAAATGACCAATATGGCAGGTAATCCTATATATGGTCGGGATAGTGCGGTATGGACTACGAAGCCCGCCTTGGCGACTTGGGATGAGGATCCCGCTCAGGGGGAAACTGATGCTGACGCCACTGCACCCGGAGGCCGCAAAGAGGGTATACACGTTGCTGGGGGCAATGGTTCTATTGCCGTGTAGACTCTGCAGACGCGTGTGGCAGTAGCAAGTTCAGCCTCCCGATGGAATCACTCTGCTCCACTGTTAGTTTGGGCGCTGGAGATGATGGGGACAATAATAAGGCTACCCCGGGGGAATGTAAGGCTCAACACAAGAAGCTATCTGAACTTGCGGCACTGGCTAGTGGGCTGGAGAAACCATAGAGGTTCTCTGCGTTCTAAGAAAGATGCCTACAGAGTCAAAGAGACATCGTTTCGAGGAGCTACACGCCATCCAGGAGAACAGTTTTTTTTGCGGTAATAGGGCCGCATGCTACCATTCAGAGCTGCAGCACGTGGCACAATTGTGCACTTAAATGGAAATTTATGGGTCAAGTAGGCACCCCTCATGCACAAGGGCACTCCGGTCCTGGCATTCTTCGTGCAGAGGACACCAAAACACGGACCCTGGCACACCCAATGTATATTGTAGAAAAATAGTACCCCTTTTACCCCCAGTCATTCAATGGAAAGCTAAACTTTGACTTGCATCGTGTCCCACCTCCTCCCAATGGTTTGCGATGAGTTTGCGCATTATTCCATATTCTGTTAGCCCTAGCTAAAGGAAGAGGTCCATATATATGGTCTGTCCACCTGTTTTTCAGCATCCCGCCAGAGGTCTATACTCCAGGGCCGAGAATTACCCATATAAACCTGTGCTGCACTCCGATGTCGTGAATCGCCATTCTAGAGCTGTTATAGATTTATGTATGTGGATTTGTTCCATCAATTTCCACAAATACAGAATGATGCGAGTTCCTTGAAGTCCCCCACCCTCATGCATGCATACCTCGGTGTATGTGGGCGGCATATCCTTGGATCGAATTATTTGGCACCGTGTAATCCAGCATCTGTGGCATGTGCTTTGTATGGTAGTGTTCGAGCTTATTTTGGTAGCAAGACCATGCTGTCTTGCCGGGCGGATATGCATGGGTACAGGGCGAGTGCAGATCTCCCCACTTGTTCAAATGTGTTGGGTTTGAATCACGGGCGGTTTTTGCATGATTTATGGTGTGACACATGGCATGAGTGATTGAATACTGAGCAAGCTGTTGGTATTGTGACTTGCTTGATGTGTTGATGGTTGGCCCACCTTCGGGCGCTACCGTATATCTAAGTCGTGTGTGGCATTTCGTATGCGAAGATTGAACCTTATCCATTTCAAGATTGGCATGAGTCTCAAGTTTTGAACGGGTATGTGCATATGGATTTTATCATAGGTAGAATATATATATATATATAGGGTTTAATGTGGAATGCGCGTAGGCAAATGCCATATATGGTGGAATGCGCGTAGACAACCAATTTTAATGGTGGAATGCGCGTAGGCAAATGATTTTAATGTGGAATGCGCTGCGCGTAGGCAAATGATTTTAATGTGGAATGCGCTGCGCGTACAGTAGGCAAATGATTTTAATGGTGGAATGCGCGTAGGCAAATGATTTTAATGGTGATCTGCCCGTAGGCAAATGAATTTAATACACAATAATCCGTAGACAGACCGTGAACAAGCTAGATAGTGCAGCAAGTGTTGTGTTCGGTATACAAATGTATGCCAAACACAATACACGTTCGCATAGTAATTCTTCGGTGTCTTAGGAAGAACATGTTCCTTGCGCACGCAGGATCCGTTCAGATTTTAGGAGTCTGGACGCGGCACGTTAGAGGGGGTGATTGGGTATGCGTCGAGTTAGCGGCTCGACGCATGCCTAGCAGGGAAGCATAATAAACAGCATGTGCATATCATACATATTGCAAATTCAATCATACATATTGCAGATGCATACTAGAAACATCATGAGCATCTGACAGTGTAGTGTCACCTCTCGCGGAAACGCGGATGTCAACCTCGTCCGCGTTTCCGCTAGGGTTTCTTCCCTCAAGCGCACACTCGCTTGCAAGCGAGTGTGCTCATCGGATGAGGGAAGCCTTAGCAAAAATAGGTTTATTTCATACGTTTCATCTTTCCAAATTAAATTGTGGTGACTGAACGATCAGCCACACATCTTGCTGTGGGCTGACGCGTTCAAGTGAGTGCACCGGTCAATTCCAAATGAACGCGTCAGCCCACAACGAGATTGCATATGCAATATGTGTGATGTGCTCATGATGTTTATTATGCTTCCTTGCTAGGCATGCGTCGAGCCGCTAACTCGACGCATGCCCAATCACCCCCTCTAACGCGCCGCGTCCAGACTCCTAAAATCTGAACGGATCCTGCGTGCGCAAGGAACATGTTCTTCCTAAGACACCGAAGAATTACTATGCAAACTTGTATTGTGTTTGGCATACAACAGTTGTATACCGAACACGACAACACTCGCTGCACTATCTAGCTTGTTCACGGTCTGTCTACAGATTATCGCATATTAATTTCATTTGCCTACGCGCAGACTACAATTAAAATCATTTGCCTACGTGCATTCTACATTAAAATCATTGGCCTACGCGCATTCCATGTTAAAATCATTTGCCTACGCACATTCCACCTTATATGGCATTTGCCTACGCACATTCCACATTAAACCCATATATATATCCATGTAGGGCAATGTTGTACTTCGAATATAATAACGAGAAGGTACATGGGACTGAAGGAGCGGATGGTGTTTGTTTACGTCTGTCTTGTCATCAATATCTGCCCCATCGCCGATCTACCCTTCGCAATTTTGTTTCGGTAGAAACGTGAGGAACATCCACTTCGTCCATTCAATACGATGATTAGCACTAGCTTTGTCCTTGTCGTTAAGAGTGAGCCGTCTGAGTGTACGGAACAATCATCGGGTTTTCATATATTTCACGTCACATGTACGAGGCTTGATGTGCAACTTTAGAAATTCTTCTTTGGTTGCCACCATTGACGCGTCATCCGAAAGCGAAACTACTTTCATCCGAAAGTAGTTTACCCGCGTCAACATAAGATTTTTAAATACATCATGGATGATTTTGCGACATAGTCGGTAATGACGACTTTGCCCGTTATTTCCATGATTTGGACCGTTTCCCGGCAGAAGCTTGGGTCTACTGCCGTCAATGACATGCCGCACAAGTGTAGCATGTGTGCACATATTCTTTAGACATGTATATGTATGTGCCTACACACTCTCGCAAAATCACAACACTTATTTTCCTGTCAATATTCATATTTCTCTTTATAGATCTTCCCAAACCTGCACGACTGTAGAAATGTCGAGCACCTTGACCGAGTGACTCATGCGCGTGCACTTATGCAACTGCTTTTTCGAGGAGCAATTTTCAGCCTGTGTTGTCAGTTTGAAGACCGAAGTAGTTGCCCCGAAAATGGGATGCATTCGCTCTCAAGTAGCAACCACCTCCTTGGAAGAGTGCGTCTGCCGGCTCAACAGTGATGGATTTGAGACGTCGGGTTACAAAAACCTGACTTGCAAACATTTTTCTCGTTGGCCGGAACTAGCGCAGGGCGGTCCCCGCCCTCGCAGTGGCTTCAAGTGCCAAAAGCAGACTGAGAGAAAGCAGCGAGCACGTGGCCCTGCCTTGGAATAATTAACGCGACTTCCAAGGAGTGTTGTACGCAATCTGTATCATCGAGTAACCTTGGGCGACAAAATACAGAGTGCCGAAGATCATTTAGATAAAGCAATTTGTTGTTTTGGATCCTGAGAAATAATGATTTGACCTAGTGCACTTACAAATCACAATTCTACTAAACACCGGCTTGCGTTTAACAGTGCTAGTGTCATATTTTGTGGGTGCGCCAAGTCGAAATATCATACCTTAGGATATCTGCAGAACCAAAGGAGACAGTGAGGAGCAACAATAGCCAGGAATTTTGTAAAACTCACAGAGATGCATATAAGGATAAATTCAAAGCACACCCCTGAAAACTTGCTATTGTCCAACATTTTCAACAGTTACGACAAGAATTATTCCGGATCGAGATGAACTGTCTACCTTCAATTGCTTAGATGGGGGCTTCAGCAAGGGTGCAGCCACTTCCCGCCGTTGTGCGGGCCTCCGTCGAAGCCCATCCACTTATTTTCACCTTCGACGCTCTTAAAACCAGTCGTGCCAGCTTGTTGGATCTCCGTCACCTTGAGCCATTTTGTCCCGTTGCAGTCATATTCATAGCCCTTCAGCTGCGCACAGTACGCAGAACCCACTCAAAGCGTTGACAGGCAAGAGTTGAAAAAGGCTGGCTTCGGAGACTGATGAGGCAATTTTGTAGTGAAGTGAGAAAAAAATCAGGTACACACCAAAGAACCATTTCGGGGCCAGTTATCACTATTTTGGGGTCGCTGGCGTGTGAAAGGATCCCTGCAAGAAGTTGCACAAACGATTGGCTCAACTTGCCCGACTTACAGCGCCGTAGACCCAGTTAGCATGTTTCCTGCAAAATACATTACATGAGCACAAAAAAATACAAATCGAAGAAGGATGTTGCGCAACAAGTTTGAGAGTGACGCACCCACGCCAGTTAACGCCGGTTCACCCGCCAGAACTGCATGGAAAGGCAAAACGGAAAGAGTAAGTGGGAATCCTCCGAAATACTGACCCCTTCGAAAATGCGGCGTTTATACCTGACTTTCATGGTAAACGTCTGAAGCTCGTCAGACACAGGCTTAGGTTCCAAGGGACAATTATCACCCATTTTCTCAGAGCTGGAAGTTATCCCCATCCGATGTGCTGCTTTTCGTTTTGGATTGTTTGGAGCTGCGTCTTGTACGTTGTAGGAGCTCAACCGAGCGTCATGACGCTGACGCGTCATCTCATCCTCATCCTCCATACAACAAGCTGAATCCGTGAATGCGCAATTATTAGTCGGGCGCTGAATTATTCGTACTGAACTTTATTAGTCGCGGGGGATAATAATAATAAAACATTTACGCTAGCAAAGGGGACAAAGTTCTGAGAGTGCGGTAACCCTGCAAAGCAGCCTGTGAAAACACTAGGGGCTACTCCCTCTACTATAGCGCGCCCACAAAGGGGCTCAACCCACTTTTCAGCAGGGTGACATCTAGAGAAAAAGCTAGGTGCTAAGCAAAAAACTCTAGAAGATGGAGAAGCAGCCATGGCCGGGTGAGTGGAGGGGTGGCTGAATCTGAGCGGTGGGGAGGGAAGTCGAAGAATTAAGGGGGTATTTGGAGACGACGAGGAAGGGGGTCAGGGTGGGCTGAGTTAAAAAAGTTAGTCGCCCGACCCTTCGCTTGGACCGAATTAGGGTGATTCTATCTGGGGTGTTAGCCCCCACACCGGGGTGTGGGCCGGGTCGGTACCACCGAGTTCACTACTTGTGGCGGGCTCTAGCGCGACGTAGATGGCAAGGGGCAGGTGCCCACTTGCGAAGGACATAAGGTGGGAGGTGTGGAGTGAATTTGGGAGCAAGGGCTTGCGCAGTGGAAGCGTGGTGGGCCCATAACCTGATGGAGAGTGTGATATATATCACGGGGATGCCAACTTTCCCCCCATAGGGGGGGAGCAGTGGTGCACCCTTTTGTCACCCCTCGCCTGGCTGTCACTTGCAGTGTTGTCCGCGTCACTGTGTCACAGGCTCCCGAACCCTAAAGCCTGCTTAACATTTGTTTTATCCGACTTTAGACTCTACCAGTCTGACACGCCTGCCTTTTCCGTTTCACAGTGACAGTGCATATATATATATATATATATCCCCTGTCCTATGAGGTTATAGCCCACGCACCTTCAGTCGTGTTGGCTTGGTTTTTATTCTTTGGTTCGCTTCGCGCCCTGCGACTCTACCCGACATCTATCCGACATCTTCCGACATCCCGACATCAGCGCCGGACCGCCTTACAAACAGCGCCGGCCGACACTACATTAAGCCGCCTCTTATTTTTCCGACATCTTCCACCGTTTTTGCCGCACACCCAGTGTGCTCCAATTTACCGCTGGACAAACGTTATTTTATCCCCGCAATGGCCACTACCCGACGTGAAGGGCTTGGTTCACCTTTGCGTGCTGCCCGCACGCGGCAACCCGCCACCCCGTCACATTCGCCCTCGGAATCGCAGGGTACCCCTGTTTCATCCCGTGGGCGCCGTAGAATTGTGGGGACATCTTCGTTACGCTCTAAGCCGACATCTACAATCAACGCCCCTACGGCTTTCGACTACTTCAACGACCCCGACGTGTTGGGGACCACGCCCGTGGAGGAGGGCCGCGAGGAGGAGTACGTCGACCAGCTGGCCTACGGATTTCAGTATGGCAGCGATCTCCTGTCCTTCCTCAAGTCCACTGGCCTCAAGATGCCCACTGGGTATACTCTGGACACCGCTACTGCCGACGTTGACTTCAGCGCCCTGCTTTCTGGATTAGCTCACGTGCTGTATCCCGTGTCCTACCACGAAGCAGCGAAGCTTCTCGACCTGGAGCACGACCACGAGTTTTACCACGTCACCATCAACGAGATCCTCTTCAGCATTCTCCCACATCCGCTTCGTGGGAACGCTCTTAGCGTTTATCACGAATGTGCCCGCCACCACCCCGCCGACGGCCGCTACGCGCTGCAGCGGCTACGTTACGAGGTCGAGGGCGTACCCGACTCCGACGGCATGCGTTTCTGGACCCAGCTGCGGGCGGTTGTGCTCACCGAGATCGAGGACCTCGCCCCACATCTTGCCCTGATTCGACGCCTTGGTGACCGTCACCAGAAGCTCAAGCCCAACTACAACGACTCTGACCGCGTTGCGGACCTCTGGCACGTTTTGTCCGAGTCCGCCAAGAAATCGCCGTACGTAGCCCCCCTTTATTTGGTTGTGCTACGCGAGTTGCGGGCGGGTGCCACTTTCACCTTTGCCCGCCTTGCACTTCGCATTCGCCTCGCGTTTCGGGACGAGAGCCCCCTCGCCACACTCTCTCCCTCTTCCGCCCCTCCCGCCGCTTCCGACATCCCGCCCGAGGGTTCCGGCTACCGCCCCAAGGGTGGCGGCCAGAAGCCCCCTCAGCACTCTCCTCGCCCCGTTGCCATGGCTCTCCGGGCCCAGAAGCAATCCTTGGCGCCCTTGGAGGGCAAGTGGGTCGCCGACTCACCCGCCTCGCTTTACCGCAAGTGGTCGGGTACCGGGTTCCCCTGCACCGTGTGCTTCCGGCTCTGGAACGTCACGGACGCTCATCCCGACACGCGTGGTGCGTGTCCCTGGGTGTGCGTCGAAGCTTTCGCCAACAACAAGCATTTGGAGATGTCCAAGCCGGCCGCTCCCCGCCCATCCCTCGACGCGTCCGTTGCGGTGATGTCATTGCCGCCGCCCGCAGTGGACACGCCTGCCCCACCTGTTGAGGGCCAAACGGCTGCGGCGTTCCACTCCGTGCGGCTTACTGAGCTCACACCTGGTGGTGGCAACGCGATCGACCCCGTCGGCACCAGCGCTCTGGTGGTGCCTGCGGAGGGTGCGGACACCTCCCCGCCGCCTGATGAACCTGAGGAACCTGCCTGCTTCGGAGCCGCATTTCACGATGAGGACGACACCTGGCCGGCCCTCCGCTCTTCACCGATTTGGTTGCCCAACTCCGCTGTCACCGGCGATGTGAATGGCAACTTCCCAAAGCCCTGAGTTAACATCGGGCTAGAGATGTGAGATTCAACTAGCGCCACAGCATGGATTTGCTTCTAGCTAGGTTGAGAAAGGCCTCTTTGAGTTGACATCTTAACATTTCTTTTAGCCGCCTGTCCGGGTGTACCGGCTGGCCCTGCAGTGCACCTCCCGCCTTCGGGGTGAGGTGGTGTCACGGGGATGCCAACTTTCCCCCCATAGGGGGGAGCAGTGGTGCACCCTTTTGTCACCCCTCGCCTGGTTGTCACTTGCAGTGTTGCCCGCGTCACTGTGTCACAGGCTCCCGAACCCTAAAGCCTGCTTAACATTTGTTTTATCCGACTTTAGACTCTACCAGCCTGACACGCCTGCCTTTTCCGTTTCACAGTGACAGTGCATATATATATATATATCCCATGTCCTATGAATATGTATATAATGCATATTATATATATCACACAGACCGAAGGAAACCGAAGCGTCCGGAGGCAGTCGAAAGGCGGGTGCAAACTCTGAGATGATATAATAAAATAACTTGGTTGTTTTATTAGCGGGTCGGAAACTGTCAAGGTTGATATACAACCTTTCAGACTATGCGGTTGCTATTGAACTGTAGCAACGCGCAACAATATTTGGTGGGGTATGAGTGCAGTCTCTGGTGTCCAGAAGTATTTGCTTGAGCGCAATGCTCCTCATATACCAATGCCCTCACGCTTCATAAGCGTTACCACCATCGGGTTGTGAACCCGAGGGCATTGGGTGAACTAACAGTATCGGCTGGTCGAATTAGCCTGTTGATACTCGCATGTTGTTCAGTTCATGCTTGAAACGAAGACGCGTCCTCTCAGAACAGTTTGTTCTTCAAGAACTTGTCTTGCTTCGCCATCGAGATGCCGTACTCGGCCTCTCGATGACAGATGTCAATCATGGTGAGTGGATGACAGATATTATGATTGTACATGCCATAGTCGACCGTACTGACAATACTCGACGACTGTATGTCATTATAACATATGACATGACATGACATGACATGACATGAAATGACATGACATGACATGTATGACACGTATGACATGTATGACATATATGTCATCGGTCATATCCCTGACAGATCTCCCCTCTTAGAAGAGTTGTGACCTCACAATATAGGGTGCATACCTTTGCATATGTCTTTATTTGATGTCTTTGTTGTTGAGCTGGTACCAGTCTTCTTACACCGATGAGGCGTCCCTCAAGGTGTTTTTAGGATATTGGGGGGAACTGAGTCCACTTTAAACCCTCACCTTAGGCATTTAGCCTTACAGTTCTTAGGATGTAGCCCCCATGAATTGCGTATTGCCTATTACCCGCAGCTTAAGGTGGCTTAAGCCACCTTAACTTGACGGGCTCATTGGGGCTTCCTCGGCGGTGCTTTCAAAATTTGGAAACCCATGTCGTCAAGATCTTGAGCTGCTCTTTCTGCAGTGTCTTATCAAAAGTTTGATCTGAGTTCATCTTGACCCTCAAAATCTCGGTTGAAGTAGGGTGGGTATTTCCCAATTTTCCTTAAGATGGCTTAAGCCACCTTAAGCCAATTAGCTCACGGGGGCTTCCTCGAAGGCGCTTTTCAAAATTTGGAGACCTATGATGTCAAGATCTCGAGCTGCTCTTTCTGCAGTGTGTTGCCAAAAGTTTGATCCGAGGTCATCTTGACCCTCAAAATCTCGGTTGAAGTAGCATGGGTATGCAAAAACCGGAAAAAATCGCTCAAAATTCACTAAATGTTGCACCCTCTTGGATACTTCCCAAAATTGCTCACCGGGAACTTGGGCTCGCCGAATAGTGCATATAGTGTCTAAAAGAAGACATTGTCGCCGTCATTTTGAGCTAAAAAATCTAGTTTCCGGTACCGATAGCTCCCGCAATAATTGAAAACGTTAAGGTGGCTTAAGCCACCCTAAATCGCTGTTAGGGTGGCTTAAGCCACCCGAAGGGTAATAGCCAGTATCGTATTTCAGAGTGACGTTTCAAGGTATCTTCCGAGGTTTACGTTACGGATAGATATAGCGCTGCCGTTCGTATCGTATTTCAGAGTGACGTTTTTACGGCTTTATATAATGCATCCACCTCTTCCTCCCCTCAGAGAGCTTACTCCCCCGAAGTTCACAGGAATACTATGTAGAGCCCCTTCCGAATATTCGAAATTTCGGCTTGTTTTTAATGCAAACGGAGTGGGCCCTGCTTACCGAGATATCGGAGGGTCTCTATGAGTCCACTTTAAATCCTCACCCGATCTGCCCCAGTGCTCCTTTTATTTTTCGGTCCGGTACGCGCGCACTGACGAACATTTCATAGATTGGATTCGACAACGTACTAATGTGAAATTCGTTTAGTTATGTATGTCAATCATAACTCAGGATCACAACTCCGTCCACCTCAGTATCCGGTAGCTGCGGATTACTGGCCATAAGATCCGAATGACAAACCACGGTCTGGCAAAGGTAGCATAGCAGTTTTTATTTATCCACAGATATGGTACCCGCATGTATGCGTATCTGTGCAAGGGTATGATTTGGTACAAGGCTCACTACACCTTAGCAAGGAAGGATCAATTTCCTGCTCCTGTCATATCAATTTGATGCAGGGTAAAAATGTTAGGGATGTAACCCTGCAGTTCTCGGGATGCAGCCCTGCAGTTCTTGGGATGCAGCCCTGATTATTATTCGGTCGGCAATCATTGGCCAAAGTCATCGGCTATCAGCTTATTGACTCAGAAGCCACAATGTTATAGAAGCTACGACCTATCGTGGCATATGCGGCAGTTATGCCTTCAGCATACGTAGACAATATGATAATGTGGAACTTATAATCCCACTTAAGTCGCATCATGATAAATTTATCCAGGTGTTAACAAGTGTTCAGGATTTGATAAGGGGTTGACGCCCCACAGGCCAAAGGTCATTGTCTCGTAAGGCTCGCCTCAAGTGTGCGGCTTTGAGGAGCAGCGTCCCGGCGAGGCACAGGCATGATGCTTCCTTGACCACAATGGAGCTGGAAATGAGAATGCTCAAGATATCCGAAGACAGGAAGGCTTTTTGTTGGCCAGAGTTGCTGTCTAGATGCTTAACCTCTATGGGATTGCATTCGGATACAAGCTGTGCAACCATACATGTGATTTATGCATTGGTGTATGACTTTGATGAATTGTCTCTTGTCATGAACCTGGAAGGAATGACGGGCAAATAGCTTGAGCGGCGGATCTCACTCATTCAGCTTTGCTGTTATGGAATTCGATGCCTGAATGGCACAATTGGCAATCCTTGGCTCAGATGCTCTCCTCCAGACACTGGCAACAACTTGTGCGCCAGCTTCTCTAGATTTGGGGGAAAACCATGGATCAACAATTCATCAATCAAAACACATGTTACCAAGGCTGATTCAACGAATCCTTCAACTCTTGAAATTCAACAATCAGCATCTCAGGCTGTTGACGTCAAAGTAATGGTCGTAAGCTTACAATATAGCTTATTCACATTTAAAAAACCATCGTTCTCCTATGTCAGCGCCCTTCATATAATATGATAGAGCCGAAGAAATATGCATCTATGATTTCTTCATAATGAACTTCATGTGTCAGTAAGTCAAATAAAGACTTCATTTGATGCTTCAATCGGCATGATGTACCGTGTCATCAAACTTTATGACTGCTATACACAGATGCTGGAACTTTTCATCTGTAGTTTCATATTCTATTTACATGCAGTCCTTACTTTTTAATCTTCCAAGCAAAATCACAATGATATAAAATCAAAATGATGTAAATCAATTTGTGGAAGCTGTATGAAGAATGAATGAATCTATACTCCTTCTTCCCCCTTTAAAAAGAGGTGTATCAAACCAATCAGATGGTGATGGAAAATGCCATTCAATTATTATGTTATGTGAAAAATGGTTTGATAGAAAATCAGACTGAGATTACTCATCGAATCAAGTGCTTTCGAGGTAACAATGTCAATATGAACATCGATTCTCTCTACGTCATACCGGCAACATGCCTGACGCTTTTGAATGTGGCGAATGCCAGATGATGTCAAATGCCAATGTCAATTCACTATGATTCAATATGCAGTTTTTGGGTTGCAGCCCACATACATTGTTGGTTCAGGATCACAATAGAGTGCCTAACTTTAGACAATGTTTCTGGATAATGATTGTCATAATGAACAACGAAACTAGTGATGGTACCGAAGTTAGCTTTGTTATCGAAGATAATGGAGAGTCAATCAAGAATATGAATATTATTTCTCTATTGTCGTAAAAGGCTCACAGATTTAGTGTCTGTAATGACAACAACTTACTACGAGCTGCATTTCCATACTTGATGAATGGGCTGGTATGTCATTTCATTGTGACTAGAACATGGCATCGCCTAGTGATATGTGTATATATGAATCTTATTCAGTACATGATCACTTATCTCAATGGTACCCATTTTATTTTTGGCATACACTATTCAGAATGAACTGTGCTTGGAAACCATCTGTAGATTGCGGGTTCGATTTCCCGCCGTGGCTTTTTCCAAGTTTCGTGGCCTAATGGACAAGGCGACAAATTTCTAAACATTCCAGAATGAACTTTCAAAGAGTTATAATTCCTCAATGAGGCATGTGTGTCTTATGTGCCAAAATGATATGAAACTACACGTATGATGTCAATCTATATGTGGATGGTTTATACCATTGTATGCTATTCCACAAATAAGTAGTGATGTCAGAATAAAACTTTGGACAATTGCAACTCAGTACAAACCCGAGTGCATTCAAGTCCAGTAAAACCCGGGCTATAAGAAAACAGGATTAAAATGCCAGCGCTGGCTTTCTTAAATTGAGATCGAGCCGAACGCAATCCAGCCCCAAGTCATTTCTTAATTGGCCCTTGGATCGACAATATCCGATAGTTTTCAGGGGGGCGACAGCGTGCGACTTTCTTAATCGACGGCCCGTCGCCGTTTGGCGATTTAAAACCTAGCGGCTGCTTTCTTAATGTTTTCTTAAAACGATGAGTGTCGTCTCAGACGGACAACTGCATCCGAGCAATACAGTAGGCAACCAGCAGCAATGGAAGCAACCACAAGATTAGCGCTCCAAACCCTGAAGAGCCTATCTGGCGAGTTTGTGCTCACTGAGCAAGAATTTAAGACCGAGAAGAGAAAGCTGTTTGGGAAAGAGGGACATTCCTACGTCATCTCTCCGAAAAATCTCGGAATGGGCATAACTTTTGATATACTTGGCCATTTTGGCTGGGAAATGAACCACAAATAGGTCTTTTATAGACGAACAGATTGATATATCGTTTGTAAGCATATGCGTAATATTCCGTAAAAGAATGCATTCGCGGTAAACTGTGCAGCGTACGCGAGTGGTATAGTGTAATAACCGAAAATGCTCGGAATAGGCATAACTTTTGATATACTTGGCCATTTTGGCTGAAAGATGAACCACAAATAGGTCTTTCATAGACGAACCGAGATTTATATATCGTTTGTAAGCATAGGCGTAATATTCCGTAAAAGAACGCATTCGCAATAAAATCCAGCGAAGATTTTCTTAATACCATGGTTTTCAGCAATTTTTGGATCTCTAATATATCATTTTCCAGCCCAAAATTTTCTTGATTAGGGTGCTTTTGTCCGCGTCTCGAGGGGAAAGCCAGCGCTGGCGTATTTTCTTTTTCTTAAAATTTTGGCAAAAATCCAGCGGCTGTTTTCTTATAGGTGCGTTTTCTTATACCCCGGGTTTTACTGTATGCTATTCCACAAATAAGTAGTGATGTCAGAATAAAACTTTGGACAATTGCAACTCAGTACAAACCCGAGTGCATTCAAGTCCACTTGTATGCTCAGAATCTGAATCTAATGTACTTTCTATATGCACAGGATAGAATATATTTTCTATGTGATTCTGGATTCGGGAACTAGAGTCAATGAAAAACTCCTTTCTTATTTCAGACGATGAAACCTTTATTCCTTTAGGTGCAATACCTTATCTTAAGGAATAGTCATTTTCAATACAAGTTTCAATCGATTTTCTCAAATTTTTTCACCTTTATGATGATCAGACTGGTCAATTTTACAGCATAACCCACTTCCCCTTGCTGAAGGAGATGACTCCTGCCATAGGGCGGTATGTTGGCTGTTTTTATACGACACATGGAAAACATGAGTGGCTCGGCAATTTTGGAGAATTTCGGGATAAATATCCTGAATTGGCCGATTATGCCCAAGAATGACCGAAGGTTAGACTTGCCATCTTTAGTCATGCGGCGTAGAGGCTGCTTGCCAACAGTTGGGTTATAGGCTGTATAGCTATGTTAGCTATGTTGGAGGCTGAATAGCCATGACTGCACGGACTCTGTCTTCCATGATGAATAGACCTCTGAAATGTGGTGTCCGATAAATCAATACATCTGACAACAACTCAACCTTAAAAGGTCTGATGAAGAGCCCTAGCTGCCAAAGTTGTCACCCGGCGTCAACCTTGTTGTCGCGCGAGAAACGTGGGCTCGTCGCGCGAGAAACTTTCTCGTAAGCCCGCGCGGGGCAAAATCGCGTGTTGACCCCCCATTATCATGCCCGCCCCCCTTCCGCTTTCCCCTCCACACACACCCCCTACCCCCCTTGTGCGCTTTTGCACTCTCCTCGCGCTGTTGCAGTTGGCGGAACGAAAAACTGCTGTTTTTCGCTGGGGGAAAATACTTAGTATCAGAGCGTGACACGAGTACTCGCGTCTGCTCGCGTCAATTGTTATCTCGCCCTCACTTGTCAGTTGTCACTCGCGTGGTGCCGCGAGTTGACGCGCATCACACTGTGAGCTACACTGTGGGTTGTCGCGCGTGTCACTCGCGCCTCAGATGTGCCACAGTTTGGCATGCACTTGTACACTCCGACTGCTGAACTGCACTGTTCTTCAAGAAAGGTGAACCGACGATAAGCATTCATAATCATGCACACAGCAACCTCGTCTTCGACATGAATTAACGTTGCCGCAGCATATTGCAGACAGGTGTCCAGGGAGAGGGACGTTGTTGTTGGATAAGAATGCCGTATAATCCTAGGGAACTATTGCAGTGCACCAAATGCCCACTGAAAATTCGCAGGGATGGTATGGCCACGCATTTGAAGCGACACCAAAAAAAAGATCAGGAAGCTGGCAGCGTGGAGACTTTGTTTCGCCGGCATCAAGAGGCGCAAGTCACTCAAGCCCAAGACCATGAACACGCCACTTCGGAGGCAGAAGTTGGTGACCAAGGTTTTCAGGTGCGTGAGCTCACAAACGTAGATCTAGTAACCGACTCAACTTGAAGTCTCGGTCAAGTTTTCTTTTCGTCTGTTGGGTCGGAGTAAAAGTCGAAGAAAGCCATTGCGTTCTGTAACCGAAGGCAGCTTTGAATACTGCTTAAGTTGTCCCTAAAACCCAAGGTCGCCTTGGTTGTTTGCGTTCCGAGTTCTGTATGCGACAGTGGCATACACGCATGCCACGCATGCGTGTGCCCGATAAGTAGCGTCTAGAAAGCGTTTTCCGTGTACCTTTTCAAAATGATTCAGTACCAGAAATTACGTATCGTTTTTCGTTGTAAGCTTTCTCTAAAGGTTGTTTCATTAAGGTCAATAGCGTTTCTTGCAAACGCTGGAAATTCCGTGGGACTGTCCGCTCATTCGCCTAGCAGCGACCGGTATGCGTTTGATGCAGCATTAGACAAGCTTACTTACAACTTGGGACGCAATCATGCGCCAAGCTCTTCCACCTTAATGCGCGTTGAAATATCTTTTTGTTATTGTTGCGAACGTGTGCTGGTGCATGCTCCCCAGGACCCGGAACTAAGCCTCGGGTTGCGTCGCTGTTTTGTTCAAGTAGCATAGAAAAGGCTCATTGAGATATTGAAGTCGGACATCGTTGCAACTAGTTAAAGACGGTTTTCGTAGAATAGTGTTACTATATTGTTGCGTGCGCACATATAACAGCTTAGTTTATTGGAATGCTAGATGCAGCCCCTCCCACCCGCCGAACTAAGTCTACGGTGCTATGAGGAATGGTTTCAGTGTTTAGCGTTTTGATCTTAAAAGCATTGCTTTTACAACTAACTGTGAACAAGGTGTTAAACTTCGCACTTAGGGGTGAGCTTGAGGCATCTGGATGGCTCGCTCGCTTAGGGTATGAGGGGGGAATGGCGTTCTCCCCGCCACACCCAGTCTGCAATCTGCTGTGACACTAGGATTGGGTTCAGTGCTTGGGATGGCCATACAGCATGCATGTGTGATGCATTCCATTGTAAAGCCCTTGTTCTAAGCTTTACAACCATATATGGCACTTAGGGGTGAGCTTGAGGCATCTGGAAGGCTCGCTCGCTTAGGGTATGAGGGGGGAATGGCGTTCTCCCCGCCACACCCAATCTGCAATCTGCTGTGACATTAGGATTGGGTTCAGTGCTTGGGATGGCCATACAGCATGCATGTGTGATGCATTCCATTGTGAAGCCCTTGATCTAAGCTTTACAACCATATATGGCACTTAGGGGTGAGCTTGAGGCATCTGGATGGCTCGCTCGCTTAGGGTATGAGGGGGAAATGGCGTTCTCCCCGCCACACCCAATCTGCAATCTGTTGTGACATTAGGATTGGGTTCATTGCTTGGGATGGCCATACAGCATGCATGTGTGATGCATTCCATTGTGAAGCCCTTGATCTAAGCTTTACAACCATATATGGCACTTAGGGGTGAGCTTGAGGCATCTGGATGGCTCGCTCGCTTAGGGTATGAGGGGGAAATGGCGTTCTCCCCGCCACACCCAATCTGCAATCTGTTGTGACATTAGGATTGGGTTCAGTGCTTGGGATGGCCATACAGCATGCATGTGTGATGCATTCCATTGTGAAGCCCTTGATCTAAGCTTTACAACCATATATGGCACTTAGGGGTGAGCTTGAGGCATCTGGATGGCTCGCTCGCTTAGGGTATGAGGGGGAAATGGCGTTCTCCCCGCCACACCCAGTCTGCAATCTGTTGTGACATTAGGATTGGGTTCAGTGCTTGGGATGGCCATACAGCATGCATGTGTGATGCATTCCATTGTGAAGCCCTTGATCTAAGCTTTACAACCATATATGGCACTTAGGGGTGAGCTTGAGGCATCTGGATGGCTCGCTCGCTTAGGGTATGAGGGGGAAATGGCGTTCTCCCCGCCACACCCAGTCTGCAATCTGCTGTGACATTAGGATTGGGTTCAGTGCTTGGGATGGCCATACAGCATGCATGTGTGATGCATTCCATTGTGAAGCCCTTGATCTAAGCTTTACAACCATATATAGCACTTAGGGGTGAGCTTGAGACATCTGGAAGGCTCGCTCGCTTAGGGTATGAGGGGGAAATGGCGTTCTCCCCGCCACACCCAGTCTGCAATCTGTTGTGACATTAGGATTGGGTTCAGTGCTTGGGATGGCCATACAGCATGCATGTGTGATGCATTCCATTGTGAAGCCCTTGATCTAAGCTTTACAACCATATATGGCACTTAGGGGTGAGCTTGAGGCATCTGGAAGGCTCGCTCGCTTAGGGTATGAGGGGGAAATGGCGTTCTCCCCGCCACACCCAGTCTGCAATCTGTTGTGACATTAGGATTGGGTTCAGTGCTTGGGATGGCCATACAGCATGCATGTGTGATGCATTCCATTGTGAAGCCCTTGATCTAAGCTTTACAACCATATATGGCACTTAGGGGTGAGCTTGAGGCATCTGGATGGCTCGCTCGCTTAGGGTATGAGGGGGAAATGGCGTTCTCCCCGCCACACCCAGTCTGCAATCTGTTGTGACATTAGGATTGGGTTCAGTGCTTGGGATGGCCATACAGCATGCATGTGTGATGCATTCCATTGTGAAGCCCTTGATCTAAGCTTTACAACCATATATGGCACTTAGGGGTGAGCTTGAGGCATCTGGAAGGCTCGCTCGCTTAGGGTATGAGGGGGAAATGGCGTTCTCCCCGCCACACCCAGTCTGCAATCTGCTGTGACATTAGGATTGGGTTCAGTGCTTGGGATGGCCATACAACATGCGTTTGTTTCATCTTCGGTTCGACTTTCTTGGCTGACCAAGCTATACTTTGATTTGTTTGTGACAGCGTGATGAGGCGACAACTGAAGATGACAGGCGAGGCGAAGCGAACTCTGGTGGGAGCGGTTTGGGTTTTACGATCTTGAACAAAGTGGGAAGTATGTATCGCTTGATACAGTCCTTAAAGACGGCTATCTTGCTCATTCAAACTCTTTGTCAAGGAACGTTGCCCGACTTGCCCAATGCCGTCGCGCAAAGAGTGGTGGAACTTCAAGCACAAGAAGCATTGTCAAACCACCAGCAGCGTGCAGCTCTTCTGGAAATGAACCTGGGGCGTTGTCACACCGTCTCAAGCATAGCGGATGTCGCTCATTGCATGTATGAGGATTGGGATCCCGATAGTCCTCGGCTCATATGCAGAACATGCTTGCATCAAAAAACTTCCGGTGGCCCTCATGGAAAAGGAGTTCCTGCTAACCTGGTCAGTGGTGGAAACCGAGACAAACTTGGTGTTTTTGATGCACGTCAATCTGTGAAAGCCATCCGGAATGCGGTGGTAAAGCATAGACATTCCGCTGCTCACGAGTGGTGTGAGACGGAAGAGCAGCGGGAAGATCAACAAGCGTGTAAGCGCCGGAAGACCGGGATCACTCTTGGCCGGATGGCTTATGAGTGCATCCGTGAGGGCGATAGCTACTTGAGATATGAAAGGCGATGTGTAGAGCAACATTTGCTCGGAAGCGACATCGGGCAATACCACCATAGCCGCCATTTTGTCTCCGACATGCTTCCTATCTTTCACGAGATTTTATTGCGACGCTTGTGTGAGTTCTTGAACAAGATAGATCTAGTGACACAACAACGACCGGTATTCGGGCTTGCGGCGGACAAAATGACAGAGTTGCGCCGCACAGGACAAGCGATCGGCATCGTGTTCATGGTCAACGGTGAATTTGTAGCGGCTTTCCTGGCAGATCCACCTGTAGTTGATGGGCATGATGGCGAGGGTGTGACCGAGAATATCTGGAAGGTGCTGCAAACGCAGTACTCGTTCGCCACTGATTTTCTGAAGCAGTCCCTCACGAGTATCGCATTCGATGGAGCTTACTTTGGTTTAAAGGTGCCGGAGGTTCTCGCCACGCGCTTGCAGCACTCTCTTGCATGGTTGATGCCAGCTTGGGATGGAGCGCATAAATTGGAGTTGGTGATGAGCGACATCCGGAAGGATGAGCGGTTGGTGTGGTATAAGGAGGCGTCGGATTTCACTGCAGAGATTCTTTCAAAGTTTTCGCATGGGAAAAACTTTGAGGCGGTTATGAAGATCGCAAGTGACCTAGGTGTACGGCTTCTAGCTCCAAACTCGCATTGTGACACACGGTTTGCACAAGCCGAGAGAAAGGTGTACAAGAACGCCTGCTAGATTGGAGAGGGGGCAAGTTGAGGAATGGGTGTTTCCCACTCTCAGCCGCACGAGAGCTGAGTTAGAGGCGGGAACATTCCACGGGGAGCGTTTGACCATGACGGGAGTTCAAGCTCAATACAAGAGTAATCCGAAGAAGGCATTCAAGTATATGTTGAAGCACAAGTTGGGGAAGTGGTGTGACCTGGTCTTCCAATATGTGGGGGAACGTTTCGTCGAGGAGCATGCGGAGGAGAGGTTGCAAGAGGTGACGCGCTTTGAGCGCTTGAAGCAGCTTGAGCGGGTGTTCAGCCTCCGCAAATTATGTTTGGGTACAGATGATGCGGAAGGCTGGCCCGAGATCTATGCATGGATGGCACATGCTATCCAAATCGCACCATTGGAGAGCTTACGACAGCAACATGCAGTGTTGCGTGAGCGCTTGCAAAGGTATGCACAAGAGGAGCCATACCGGCAACGATGGAAGGCCGCCTTGGATATCGACATGACTCATTTCGGGGTACGGGCCCCAAAGGATTCAGATGGCAACGAGCTTAAGTTCAAGGAGTGCAGTGAGACGGTGATCATGCGCGACGTCTTCACAATGCCAGAAATTTATGAGGGAGTGCATGATTGGCTGTATGCTTTCACGCACGCGGCTCTCAAGTTTCAAAATGAAGCTGTGATCGAAGGTCAAGGCTCTACGATCGACCGTCACGCAGACAAGACCCGAGGGTTGACTCAAGAGAAGTATGTGATGGAGAGCTTTGTGGATTACAACGGTCCCGTCAGCCATGAGGCTGAAGAGTTCATCATCAAGGCACTTGACAAGCGCTTTGAGAAGAGCAGAGATGGTGCATGGCACTTTACTTCGGCCGATGAGAGAGGGCGTGCCAAGCCTTGGGGCGTGTCTCAAGTGGTGGACAGGCATATGAAGAAGCGGAGTAGGCTGCCATTCATGGAGTGTAAGGATTGATGCCTTTGGATCGTTGCATCGTTTGTTCTAAGCCGTTCATGATATTCAGCATGCAATAATCAAAGTATTCTAGCTACCTTGAATTCCGCTAGTCGCTCAAACTCTTACATATGTAACAGATGGTACCCATGTTTGCTGTTGGTTACAACCAAATGTAAATGCTTGGTGCATGATGATGTTGCGATGCCATACTTGTTGATTTATCTCACATGAATATTCATGATGGTCATCAACCGCAAAATATCGTGTAAACATTGATGCATATGCACGCATACAACACTTCATAAATGTGCATCGTACCAATGGAATATTCCTTGTTTAACATGATCGTTAATTATTTCATTAAGGAATCGATGGTTTTTTCAAAAAGAATATTCTTTTTTTTTCGGAGCGGCGCCTCGCGGCGGGCAGGTTTTGCTCGCTCCGCTCGCGCTCCACTACGCTCGCGCTCGCTCCGCTCGCTCCGCCGGTGGCCACCGGCGTTGCCAACTATTACAACTAGGTGAAGAGCTGATGATTTCTGCTGCACTGTATTTTTTTGATGTGCACTACTGAAATGCCTCGTGATATGATAATCTCACAGAATAGGCATTGTTCAATGGCGGTATGATCAGATATGTAATGATCAATGAAGATAAGATGACCGGTATGGCTTATTCAGCAGGCATGACTACCTCAAAGAGATGCCAATACACGGATACATTTCAAGACATAAGGGCAATATACTTATTATGTAGCCTTCAAAGGCAGCTAGCATTTATGCTGCATTGGTCAGCTCGGTGGCTTTGACCTATCTAGGTGTTGTACTCAGGCCGTAGCCTGCATATTGCATTGAGTACTCTTGACACCTTTAATGATCCAATCAGATGATATGTATGAAATATCAAGAATGGTTGCCCTTTTTCAGTGATCATCGGTGGCAGAGGCTATAGTGCTTGCACCTAATCAATATACAATTCTAGTCTGGATACATGATAGACCAGATGTATACAAATGTCTAGGTCTTCAAAATCAAGCTCATATGTACGTCATGGCTGATGACCTTAGACATGTTCGAGACATATGTGTGTCAACTTCATGGAGTTTTGCATGGTTTGACTGTATATAGTCATGATTACCAAAACAACAACGATGATGCAACTTATTTGTTTTATTATTTGTCTTATTTATTTATTTATTTGGGGTTTAGTTGTATTTTTTTAGCTTACCATCTTCCCCCCTCAAGGAAGTGTAAATTGCCAGGCGGTTGCCAGGCGCCGTTTAAATACAACAGAGGTCCGACCTCATATGTGATGACGTGGTAGCTTACGATGAAGCTGGACAGCAGTTCTCGGGATGCAGCCCATTGCACCGAAGGTGCATCGCAGTTTTTGGGATGCAGCCCGAATTCACGTCATCAGCGTGGGTCATATCGTGCCCATGCATGTGCTGTACAAAATACAACACTAGCCTCCAGCGGCGAAGTGGTTTGTTATTACCATCATCGTATGCTGTGGGATATCAAATATATAATCAGAGAGTATGGTAATATGTGTACCATGTTGTCAATATCGGAGGGACCGTGTCTTCTTAAAACTCCTCATGACTATCTGTATAATGGTGTTATACTGATGTCAACACCTTCTCTCTGAGTGATTTATTGATTTCAGATGTGATGTCGTGGCAGTCAACCTTGTCCGCTCGCACCGGGGGTTGTATGAAATATGTCCACGTCATCAGCACGAGTCATATTGTGTCCATGCATACGCGATCTTAGCGCAGGTCACATTGTGCCTCAATTTATTACATCTGAGGAAATCTATTACTCATTTTATGAGTTTAGACAGCGTTGTACTGATTGCAACGCTTTTTCTGATGATTTATATATCACAGATTATACCAAGTGTGGTGATCAGTCCAGTGCAAAATTTTGTCACCGGAATAATGTACAGGGATTGTGAATGATTGCAATCCAGCCGGAGGAATAATCTCAGCAGCTGTTCTGTACTAATGAATTCATCGGAGTTGTACTCAATTCGACGATTCGAAACCCATGTCATTTGTAGTGATGACAACTCACATGAATATATAGGGGTTTCCTCAGAATGCTTTTTATGTGATGTCAACATATTATGAACAATTTACTTGCATCCTAGGACGAAGGAGTTACGCCTGAAAGGTTTTGCGTGGTGGTCACCCAACAGTTATCAGCTGTTATTCGGGTGCCACATTCTGCCTTCAGTACTGGGACTATATCAACCAGTCCTACAGCGATGCACCTGTCCTTCCCACTCTTATTATGTATGGCTATAGTGCCAAAGTGTATCAGGTGGGATACACTTGTACCAATGTATATATATAATAACTATCATCTTCTGATCCAAAGATATGCAATTAAGCATGGTATCAGGTTATATGTTATATATATAGTTAAGCATTCCGCCCTTACTCGAGAATGTAAATGCTGAGCAATAGTCGACTTATAGTCATTGGGATGTAGTTTCCCATCCGAGATTACACTTTATTAGTGACGATGGGTTTAACGTTGTACAGATTTCAACGTTACTTGTGGATGCAGTGGTCTTATCTAAAGCAATCCATCAGAAATCACCATATCGGAATATAAAATGGATGTGCGTGCTGTGTGATATATATATATATATATATATATCTGTATATTGTACATGTATTATATTTGTACATTGATGTAATGAGGCGAAGTATATACATGGTTCCACCTTCTTCCCCCCTCAAGGAAGTGTGAATTCCATAGGCAGTTGTCAAGTGCCTATTACCTCATTAAGCAGCATGCAATCCTTATAAGAAGCAGCTGTACAGTTTTTGGGATGTTGCCCTACAGGTCTTGGGTCGTTGCCCGAAATATTAGTCATGAATGTGCTGATTTCAGCATGACCAAAATGCCAAATATAGTGTAGTTCACCATTATTTAATGGCATCTTAGGGTGTTTTGGGGTTACTGTGACCCTCATCACCTACAGTGACTTTAGGGTGTTACATGGTATCAGTAACACCTAATTATATCAAATTTAAGCAGTATGAACATTTCCTGAAGAAATTAAGCAAAACTGCATTAATTATGTCACTGTTTACCACGTGATACTTGAGAGGTACGTTACACCCCCTAGTTTTTACACGTGATTTTTAGGGTGTTATAGGGCGTTACAAGTGCTCACAAATGTTTGCATATATTGTTGATAGGTAAAAAATTGGATCAGCAAAAAAAATTGGACCCGAATTTTCATTTTGTAATCTTACGTATTAGATTTTTACCCATTTTCACCACTTTTTGACTTATAAGTCAGTGTGTGTGTGTGTGTGTGTGTGTGAGCACTAGGTGTATACTACAATGTATACAGCTGTTACACCTCTGTAAGATATCTCACCTGAATACATGAAATGGAATTTGACATTTTTCATGTCGGTATGTGAAGATATACGTATGGTCAATATTTGGTACATTGGGTTTTGCTGATTGAAACCCATGACAAATAGACCAAACCCTAATGTGAATATATAGGTGTATCAACAGTTAAGTGCAATCACTTAAGTGATAACGCGTCAGTAACCTATCATCTACTTGGGCATATGGCGGTGCACTGAAAGAGTATCAAAGTGATATCTTCAGATTCCAAGTAAATCAGAACAAAGCTCGATTAATGAATCAGAGCAGTGTCTGTAATAACCTCTATCAGTTGTCGATATAATTACTGATCTGAGAGAGTTACATGCTTTTGAACTGATCATCAGAACTGTATCAATTGTCATAATGCAATGTAGAAGTTGGTGTTGTTCCAACGATAGTAAAGGTATGGACAGTGTTCAGCAGTTCCCAGCTGCATTATGAACACTGTATACTGCCTTCGGGTTTGGAGATATTCTCCATCCAGCCCTACAGCATGTGGTTGTATCCTGTTTACCATGACTATCGCCATCACTGACATCCAACACGCACATGTGTTTGTTGGATGGTATCTACATTATCATACACATGGTTGATAGTATAGTTGATCATTTCACTTACTGAATCAGTGAATGTCAATATAGTGTCAGTGATTATGCATTATGCAGGTACTTGCTGATTTAGTACTTCGTGGGATTACAAGTAGTTCGTGGGAGGAGCGCTTATTGAGGACCATCAGCAATTTCGTGGCGTGCAACAACAACAAGCCGTCCGCTGACACCCAGTGTGCATTCCAGGGACGCTGTTTCCCCTTTCCTTGGTAAGACGCATGGCGATCTTTCTCGTCCAACTCGCTGTTCACGTCAGTCCCAGCTTTCTTCAGTGTGGCATACCTTCGACTGAAAACTGATATGCGCCGCCAATACGCCTGCGGCAGCAGCTTCATGAAGGTGTAGAACATGCCGTCACTGACATTCTTCGGAGCGTTTTTCCGAAACTGCTTGGAAAGCCCAGGGGTGTAAATGTCAGTGGGCTCCTCAAATAATTCATTATCTCGCCCGTGCTTGAAAGGAGGAAGGGAAACAGGGACAGTGCGCCTGTTTTCTACAAAGGCTTCACCAATACCCGCGCTCGTCTCCTCCTTGCGCTTGGTGCCTTCGATCCGCTGCGCTTTATCTTCCGCGGTTTCTGCCTTCGATCTATCCTTCATAGGAGTCAGTTTATCTGTTCCTAGGGAGGGCCCATCTTCTTCCTCGCCGTCTGAGGGCTCTCGCTCCGTGCGACTCGTCTGAGTCTGAACTATCGTGCAGGTCGTCTGATAGGGCATCATCTGGAGTTTCTGTGGCACCAATGGGGACTAACCATCTCTGAGCAGTGTGCACTGGTACCCAGATACAATCTCCATCGTCATATTTTATCGTGACATGCTTGACGTTCGAGCCCTTCTTCTTGTACTCACGCATAATAATACGGCCGTAGAATACTCGACCCGCATACTTCCCAATGGGTGGGAAGACCTCTCCCGGGGTCATCACCCGCCTCCTAATCAGATTTGCGACCTCCAAAGGCGTTATCGCTTCAGAGGCCATAGCTCTAACAAGCAACTTTCTGGCAGTTATGTAACCCTAATACCCCGAGCTTTTTGTTAAAGAGCAAGAATTTTCTTCAAGTTGAAGGCTCAGCAAGCCTACCAACGTTCACAGGGCATCATAGCTGACGTGTCATAACCGGGCCACCACCCCCGGTGGGGGGTATATGTCGCCACGTGCAGTTTTTTAATAGGGTGCCGGTCGATTTTGGCGGGTCGATGCTTCGTTTTCGAAGCACATACCGGAATAGGGGTTAAGCAAATTGATAGTGATTTACCATACAAGGTAATCTGTATACCACTGGACAGCATGTGGCTAGTATGATGCATATCAATTTGGTTAGTAAGTTGTAATCCTGCATATCTCATCATGATAAATGATGAGTTGATTGATATATTTCACAAATGGCTCCGGTGAGTATCCCATCTTTGATCAACAATAGAACAGTTATTCCATCCCAAATCCTACGTCAGGAATAACTGAGCTAATTACTGTCTTTATGACCAAGATTGGCACCTTATACCAAGTGGATTCATTTATAGCCTATACTTGAAGCACCCCCGGTCGCCGGAAGCCCCAGCCAGGGGAACTAGCAGAGATAGAGCAGGCAGAGCCAATCTTGCTAGTCTAACGTTGCGAATAATGGTAATATTTATAATGTTTGTAACTGTGAGTGCCACTGCTACTGGCAAGCACTGTAAATGCATGCACCCAGCATACATTCCCTACATTGGCCATACTGAGGGGACGAGCATGAGCCACACACCGAGCGAACGAAAACAACGAATGCGTTATAATAACCTACAGCAAACTAACCAAACATTGACAAAAGCACTTCGACCAACAAAGCATTCATACCACTGTGGGGCCCACCCTGACAACTCACAAGGCACTACACCAAACACCTGGAGTAAAGTTAATTCACACAAACACAATAAACAACACCCATACTCCCACGCCAATGGCGAGCAAAGCAAAGGGTACCAAATAAATAGCAGATGCAAATGCACACCAGGAAATACAACAGCAGCCCAATGTAAACACCCCAGCCAACGAAGGGCGACATTGCCACCCGCCTGGCGAAACCATGTTTGCCGAAATAACACAACGAACCCTATACTAACCCTAAGAGTAAAAGGCACAAATGGCAGCATACAGCCCAAAATACTGAAAAAGAAGCTGAAAAACTCCGGGGTACGACTCATGGGGGCGGGAGGGCAACATACACAAAATATAAGGGCAAACTGCCAACATTCGACCACAAGCGAATTCCCAAAAATACTCTACGTAAGAATCGGAAAAACCGGAAAACACATTGAAACTCTACAAAACTTTTACACGACTATAAGACAACAAACCAAGAACGTAACCCACCCTGGGAATAGCATTAGGGGCGTTACAGCAAGTGATTTAGGGCAATGTAACGCTGTAACCATAAACCCGAAAAACAGCCTACACAGATGTACGCCGGACCATATATGTATATACAGCAGCAACCCAAAGTGAACGCCCCCACCAGCCAACAGTAACATTACCACCCACTCAGCTGCAACAAAACAACCACAACACCGCAACAAACCCTATAAGAACCCTAATAGTGGAAGATACAAAGTACGGCATAGGGCCCAATATACCGAAAGGGGCGATGGAAAACTCTGAGGAGAGGCCTAAAAAGGCTTGGGGGCAACATACACAAAATGTGGGGGCAAATTGCCGACTTTCGACCACAAGCGAATTCCCAAAAACACTCTACGTTAAAATTAGAAAAACTGAAAAACGCACCGAAATACTGCGAAACTTTTACGTAATGACGGGACAAGCTACCAGAAACGAAACCCACCCTGAAAGGAATATTAGACGCGATACAGAGGACGGTCTAAGGCAGTGTAACGCTGTAACCATAAACCCAACACAGATGTTCACAGCACTACACTGCACACGAGGAGCACAACATGACATTACCAGGCCTCTGCAGAACGCCGCACTCGCCCTAACCCCAATACTCACCATGCCGATAGTTACACTAATACCAAGAAGGAAAACACTTGGTTGCACAAGGGGAACAAACAGCTCTAAACGCAACAACATAACGCGTGGACGCAGAAATAGGAGGAAACGGACCATGGCGAAGAATGCAGCAAAACGGAGGGCACAGCCACCCCACGGCTACAAATTGCTCAGAATAATTTACCGAAATGGTAAACCCATTTTCATTAGAACAAGGAAGCCAGAATACGCAGTAACTGCGATAACAGAAGGCACCCCAACGAAGGGCAAGCCGCTGATGCGGAGGGTTGAGCAAAGGATGAGGCAGAGAACCCGCTGCTGTAAAACAAACATGACAGGTGGGGGAAGCCAGGACCACACGGGAACGTACCCACACAACACCACCACGAAAGGACTATTCGAGAGGAAGGGCCGACTGAACATGTTCCAAATGCAACATGCCCACTCACTATATGAGAATAACCCAATGCCCCCTCTGGTGGTAGCCACAATGAGGGAAACACTGAAACCGGGGAACAGCAACGAGCCACACACCACGAAGGCATTACAGCTACTCGGGAACTCCCAGAGCTTCTGCATACCAGTGTGCGATGGCAAACACTGGAGAGTAGTGCTGGCAGGACCAGAGAAAGAAAACGTCAAACTTAAGCTCTGGATATACGACTCCTCGAATGGTAAAACTAATGCAACGCTACGTAACACCAAGAGGCTGACGACGGAAATGACCAACTGGGCGGAACACCTCACCGGGAAATTGTGCAAAAAAGTAACTGTAGAACTAATGAACGTAGGCAACCAAAGTGCACAAGACCACTACAGCTGTGGAGTACGAGCCCTGATGGCCACCAAAGCGTGGATGCACTTCCAAAAAACATGCCCAGAGGGACACTGGCCCACCCACTTCAATGAGGCAGTCAGCAAATGGGGAACCACCAACAGAGCAGCGGTTGATACCTACAGAAAATCGATACAACACCGAGTGAAGGAGAAGATAACTGCCGCCGAGGGACAAAGGCAAACGCCAGGAGACAGTCAGCATACGACAGGGACCTGGAAGCCCACCGATGGCTATTACCCGCAGCTTAAGGTGGCTTAAGCCACCTTGACTTAAAGGGCTCATGGGGGCTTCTTCGGCGGTGCTTTCAAAATTTGGAGACCTGTGTCGTCAAGATCTTGAGCTGCTCTTTCTGCAGTGTCTTATCAAAAGTTTGATCTGAGTTCATCTTGACCCTCAAAATCTCGGTTGAAGTAGGGTGGGTATTTCCCAATTTTCCTTAAGATGGCTTAAGCCACCTTAAGCTAATTAGCTCACCGGGGGCTTCCTCTAAGACGCTTTCAAATTTTGGAGACCTATGTTGGCAAGATCTCGAGCTGCTCTTTCTGCAGTGTCTTGCCAAAAGTTTGATCCGAGGTCATCTTGACCCTCAAAATCTCGGTTGAAGTAGCATGGGTATGCAAAAACCCGGGAAAATCGCTCAAATTTTACTAAATGTTGCACCCTCTTGGATACTTCCCAAAATTGCTCACCGGGAACTTGGGCTCGCCTAATAGTGCACATAGTGTCTAAAAGAAGACAATGTCGCCGTCATTTTGAGCTAAAAAATCTAGCTTCCGGTACCGATAGCTCCCGTAATAATTGAAAACGTTAAGGTGGCTTAAGCCACCCTAAATCGCTGTTAGGGTGGCTTAAGCCACCCGAAGGGTAATAGCCACCGATGGCCCAAACACAAACCCGGAGGTCGAGGCACATGCGCCACGAACCCAAGAAGGGGGACGCAGAGAAGCCACAAAGCAACCGGGATGGACTATGGAGGTGGCTCCATAGACTGACCCCCACGATGCTGCCAAGTGACAATGAGCAAACGTTCGGAGAGCAGCGAACGCTGGAAACCCACTCAAGAGAGGGGGAGGAGGAAGTAAGTGACGAACCCACCACACAATGGGAGAAATTCGAAGACACACAACAGGAAGCACTGGAGACAAGCCAGGACCCCCGAGAACACCAGCCCCCCCCTCACAGAACCAAAAAAGGCGGACGTAGGGGAAGACCGCCTACACATGCTCACATGGAATATAGCAGGACAAAGTGACGCCTGCCTCGACCTAGCCGAGGTCGTCAGAAAAAGAAACCAAAACCAACTGGGTCTGCAAGTGATAGTGCTCACGGAAGTAAAACATGCACACGACAGTGTGATGAGGAAGTTCAGAGATAGGCAGTGCACTGCGATAGGCACCAAAACCGAGGTGAAAGAAGCGGAGGGCACTGCAGAACAGGCAGTAAAAGGGGGAGTAGCCATACTCCTTAGCAGCCCCTACAGCCACGCCCATAACCACCATGTTGTCCCCGCGAAGCACCTAGAGGGATACCTACTCCATGTGGTGTTACACCTGCCCGGGGAAGTAATGTACCACGTGCTGGGCATTTACAACCCACCAGGGGCAGAAGAGGGAAGAACCAGAGACGAAATACTCAAGTATACAACCAATCTGTTCCGGAGAACAGCGGAAAAACCGAACGAGCATGTCATTGTCGGAGGAGACCTCAATGCGAGCAACACCAGCACGGGCAAGGGGGTAACGAAAACCGACAAACAATGGAAGAAGCTCGCGGAGGAGTTGAACCTCCACAATGTAGGCCCAACGGTTAATACCACACTGAACTGGGCAGAAAACAGAAACATTGACAGATGGCTAGCACCGAGGAACAAACGGGCCCAATACGAGACGGGGAGCACCACACACCTCACTCAACACCACACGAGTGACCATGAGATGGTAAGCCTAGCAACCCTTCGGCTAAACAGCATAGACACCCATGAACCGTACGTGGACCGCGACCCCCAACCAGGGCACGTGAAGCTGGACACGCCCCTGAACAAAACCCACAGGGAAACCCTCCAAAGCGTCCTCCTCAGGACGCACGACTACGCCAGGACTGCTGAGCTGAAACGCATAACCGAGATAGCCACCCAATGCAGGGAAGAGGGCAACAGGCAGGTAGCGCATGCCACCATAGACAGAGCAGGTAGGAGAGGCCGTGCTGAGCATACTCACCAGAGCGAACAATTGCGCGCTGAAGGACGAGGAACTACCAACTGCGATAGTTGGGAGAGCCTCCAACCATAAGGCAACGGACCTGCTAATGAGCAAAAAAGACATAAAAGAAAGGGACGCTGCAATACTCAAGATGCGGATGCACAAGAAAACCAAACGACACCTAAGAAACCCACACACGGAACACTCAACCCTCCGAAACCTGAAGGAAGGAGAAATGAAGGGCCCAACGGACAGGGACAATGCAGATGCAAAGGAATGGGTGTCGTGGCTTACTGAAGAGGCCAAAAAAGAAAGATCGGCAGCACACAAAGTGGTCAAACAGCACTGGAAACGAGCCAAGCAAAGGCATAATGACAAAACAGTAAAAGAATACTGGAACAACCAAAAATGATACCACAAAAGGATATATGCCAAGGCGCACGAAACAGGCCATGCCCCCACGGCGAATATACAGGCCCTACAGGACAGGGAAGGCAACCTGGCTGTAGGCCACAAGAACATTGCAAACGCACTAGTGGACCACATGGCTCACTCAGCACCATACAGGATGGAGCACCGTAGTCTGCCCGACCTAAAACCCCCACCATGGGAAGACCCAGCTCATAAAGAGCGCCTCATAAAGGCACCAAGACCAGACCCCACGGGACTAGACCTCACAATAAGTAGACAGGGCTACAGCAAGGCGGTACACACCTTAAACAACAACAAAGCACCAGGCTCCACCAGGACCCCTAACGAAATTCTCAAATACATGCCAGAGGACTTCCACGACGCCTTACATGCGCTCATGCTGGAAATGTGGAACAGCAAACACGTCCCTCTCACCTGGAAGAAGGGGACATTCTGCTTCCACCACAAGAAAGGGGATGTCACCCTACAGCAAAACTACCGACCTATAGCCCTACTAGAGGGGGTATTCAAGCTATACACCTCGCAAATAGCAAACATGTATGCTCTCTACGTTCTGCGAAACGCAAGGAATACTAGCCCAGGCGCAAGAAGGCTCAAGGGAAAAAAGGAACACACTCCGACAACTCACCAGAGTGACCAGCGCGATAGAGGATGCAAACTACATCCGGACGGGAACTACATGGCCTGTATGTAGACTTCGAAAATGTGTATGGCTCAGTGGACCATAACAAGCTACTGCACACAATGCAATACCTCGGAATACCCGAAGAACTCACACAGGTGGTGCGAGATGTTCTAGGTACACAAAGCCACGACACCATGTCAATGTACACCAGGGTAGGAGGGGAAACCTCTCACAAAACGGTGCAGGTGCAAAGAGGCCTCCTCCAAGGGGACAGCATGAGTCCCCTCCTCTTCATAATATACCAAGAACCGTTGCTAAGATGGCTAGAGGTGGGGGAGCATGGATACCAGCACAAATATGCAGCGGAACAGGAAAGACTGGGCCCCCTCAGGACAACAGCAGGGGCGTTCGTCGATGACCTGCTCATACTATGCCCCACGATTTTCCACATGCGAGCTCAGCTGCACAAACTACAGGCATTCTCACAATGGAGTGAACTCAAAATTAACCTTACCAAGTCAGCCATAACCGGCATAAAAAATGGGGTTTCCATACCCGAGCAACTCCATAAGGACCTCAAAACGATTGGGGTGGATGGTAAGCTGAGCCATTTCAAAATACTCAAACCGGACGACACATACAAATACCTAGGAGTACTATTAGCATTCACAGGCAGATGGGGCAAGGAGAAAGAAGCTGCTAGGGAAGAGATGAACCACAGGATACAAGCACTGCTGCGCTCCCCACTAACACCAGACCAAAAAGAATACTCCCTTCACTCTGCAATACTGGGGAAGTTCCGGTATGGACTAGCACCCGCGCTGCCACAGCTGCAGCTGTCCACAGCAGTGAGGTGTCCCAGTAGCGGTGCGGAGCTGCAGCTGCCCACGGGAGATAGCTGCCCCAGCATCAGCACGGAGCTGCAACTGTCCACGGCAGTGAGCTGCCCTAGCAGCGGCGCGGAGCTGCAGCTGTCCACGGCAGCGAGCTGCCCTAGCAGCAGCGCGGAGCTTTTGTTGCAGATGCCTACGGCAGCAAGCTGCCCCATCAGCGGCACAGAGTTGCAGCTGCCCACGGCAGAGAGCTGCCTCAGCAGCAGCACGGCGCTGCAGCTGCCCATGGCAGCGAGCTGCCCCAGCAGCGGCGTGGAGCTCTTGCTGCAGCTGCCCACAGCAGCAGTGAGCTGTCCTATCAGCAGCGCGGTACTGCGGCCGCCCACGACAGAGAGCCTTGTTGACTCAGTAACTTATTATGGCCCTGCAGCTCCAGCAGCCTGCGGTGATACTGTCTTAGCTGCCCACGGCCTTGCTTACTCAACAGCTCACAGCCTTGCAGCCCCAGTAGAAGCCTGCAGCGGTGTCATCTTAGCTGCCCATGGCCGTGCTGACCCAGCAGTTCACAGTCTTGCAGCCTCAACTGCCTACGCCGGTGCTGTTTCAACTGCTCACGGCCTTGCTGCCCTAGCAGCCCAACACAGTCTTGCTGCATCAGCAGCCTGCAACAAAGGTGTTGCCTCATCAACTGCCCACAGCCATACTGCCCCAGCAGACTGCAGCAGCACGGCCCCGGCGGCCCACAGCCTCAGTGCTCCCGCGACTTGCGGACTATCGCAAGGGAGTACGCCGGAGGCGCTTGACTGCTGTGCGATGGATGCGGCTTTTGGGTGGACGTATGAGGACTTCCTCTACCCAAATGGCAAATGGTACCCGATGGAACCGGAGCCAATTTTGATGCGGCCGCCCACGACAGCAAGATGCCCCAACAGCGGCGCGGAGCTGCAGCCGCCCACGGCAGAGAGCTGCCCCAGCAGCAGCACGGAGCCGCAGCCGCTCATCACGGCAGCGAGCTGCCCCAGCAGCGGCGCTGAGCCGCGGCCGCCCACGGCAGCGAGCTGCCCCAGCAGCGGCGCTGAGCTGCGGCCGCCCACGGCAGCGAGCTGCCCCAGCAGCGGCGCTGAGCTGCGGCCGCTCACAGCAGCGAGCTGCCCCAGCAGCGGCGCTGAGCTGCGGCCGCCCACGGCAGCGAGCTGCCCCAGCAGCGGCGCTGAGTTGCGGCCGCCCACAGCAGCGAGCTGCCCCAGCAGCGGCGCTGAGCCGCCCACGGCAGCGAGCTGCCCCAGCAGCGGCGCTGAGCTGCGGTCGCCCTCGGCAGCGAGCTGCCCCCGCAGCAGCGGCGCTGAGCTGCGGCCGCCCACGGCAG
>LGRX02005015.1:0-34329 GCA_001247695.2 Cymbomonas tetramitiformis
GCAATAAAAAACTCAAACAAGGACAAGAGCGTACCTTAAACGTTGGATGGGTTGGGTTTCACCCCAGGGCGTGCCGAAGGCTAACGCACTCCCAGCCTCATTTGAGCGAACTGTCTGTCTAAAACAAAGTTCGCATCGTCGGACCTTAAAAGCTACAAGCACCTATACTGTATCACTATACTATTTATGCAAGTGCAAATCGCGCTACAAGTTGCAAAGTTCAAAGGAAACAATGCTCTGAGGATGATGCCACCACACTTGCGAGCAAAAGAGCGCCAAAGGTAGTGCCACACTATTCGTCGATGCCCGGGGGAAGTTTCTCGCTGCCCATGCGCAGATCGAACGTCGGTTTTCTGTGTCAAGAACCAAAACACCTCTGCTCAAAAGTTTGACTTTTGGTTTGAGCAAAGAACGAGCGCAGGGTGGTTGAAAAATGAAAGAGGGTTTCGCTGGTAGGCAGCGGACCTCGTGTCAATGGAAGAGTTATAGCTCTCGGTGTATCCCAGACAGTGCATCCCATTTCCTTTTTTCTTCATCTGCGATTCACATATATAGAGTTGGCAGGATCCCACTGCTTCGTTGTTTTCACGGAGCAGTCGTCGGCTCCCCGCGCCAACACAATCAGGCAGCACTGAGAAGCGGCGAGAGATACGTACCACCTCTGGGTTATTTTGAATGTTACTTTGCTGCGAGATGACACCCCACGCTTGGCAGTCTTGAGATTCCTGTACCCGGCGGTACCACCAGGCAGCCATTAGCACAACAGTCGCAATAACTGCAAAAGACTTGCTACGGAAAGCAACATACCTTAGATTCCCAGTGTTTCCACGCCACCAGAGCCCAAAAGCAATTGGGGTGGTAACTGGGATCGGCGCGTCGGATATTTATATCCCGCCTCCTCGCCAAGAGCCATGGGGCGGTTGTTGGCAGATATATAGTTCGGCGGTAATATATATCTAACTGGTGAGATAAACCCTGAGTTAAGGGTTACGGAATCAGAACGGTAAAAGTGTGATAGATAAAAGAGAGGCATACATAAATACCTAACGGGTGTTTCCCGTCTACTGGTGACGGTCACCCAGCCTACCATAGGAAGTGACATGTGACAGTTTTGAGTGTCACGGTGTCAAATCCAGCACACCACCTAGGGTGGTGACCGGAGCTAGTAGTGAAACGAAGCAACAAACTCCCTACTCAACTTCAGGAGGAAACTGTAGCACAACCAGGGGCCTGTACTCTTGGTCAGGGCGGTCCCAGTTCACAGCAAAGATTGTCAGATACTGTCGTTAGGTGCCAAAACCCTAAACACAGCTCAAATTCAGAGAGCTCTTCTGCACATCTAGGAAGCTACTCTATAGCTAATCCCTAGGCAGGCACGGTGTGATCAATCTCAGCCACCAGAGGTCTCCGGAGCTGGCGGTCCGGCTCGGAGCAGCGTGAGGGTGAAGTAGTTGCCGGCCTCCGGGGCCGGTGGTAAATCATTCGTAGAAGAAATTGTTGAATCCTCGATCACAGCCGTATGGTCACCAGAGCTCGGCTCCTCGTCATCGGACGAGTACGGTGGTGGCGGGTAAGGCGGTGACGGCGGAACGTAATCAGGGTCGGGGTCATACAGCCATGGTGGCCGCGGGACATTGCGGAGAGTGTGGAATCCCTGCCGCAGCTCCCGATACCACGTCTGTCGATGTGGCGGGATAGCAGTCGTGCTCGCACCACCCACCGCGTCACCAAGATCGTTACGAACCATTGCAGTTGGCGAAGTCTCCGTAGTTGGGACTGCCGAGGCAGTCCACGTCGTACCACCGACCGGTGGATCCGTGCATGTGCGCGCACCGGCACCACCGACATCGGCAACGGTGTGCGGCGCGGCGGTGGCACAAATTACAAATAGTGCACACACCAGGGATGAATGAAGTGAGAAGAGACCTCCCGAAGCCCGGAATGGCGTTCTCACAGCCGTACCGTGGCCGCGGCGGTGCCACCGAGGCATCCTCGTCGTCATCGTCGCTCGCGGCGTAGGTCGCGGGCTTGTAGTCCTTCACGCGCTCCGGCGTCTCAACCGCGGAGAGCAAGTTCATGCTCGCGGCCGGCTCGTCGGGCGCCCCCAATGCAACCCCCGTGCTCTCAATGAAATCGGCAAACGTGCGGGTGACGGGAGGGCAGAAGGGGTTCGGCGGACCGGTCCATTCCTCCTCGGACTCAACCGACGCGGGCGGGGAGTGCGCGGTCGGCTCCGACACCACCGGCAAGTCGGCAGTGAAGGTGTTGATGTTGAATGTTGAAGCCCCAGCCGCGTGTGCCATCTCAGAGAACTCGGTGACGGCGGACACGAGGACCTCACCGTCCTCCTCGCAGAACGAGCACGCGGAAAGATCGGTGAAGACCTCCGGCTTCCCGCCCGCAAACATGAAGAGGGCGTCGAATTCCACGGGGTCGCCGTTGTCGATGGCGTGTTGGAACCTCGCGGCCAGCACGGAGTTCTCGGCCTCCTCGGCGAAGGCGTAGGCCGAGAGTCCGGTCCTGCCCCCGTTCGGGCAGTCCCGGTGCCAATGCCTCGCCTTCCCTTTAGCACACACCTGATTTTGGCAGTACGGGATGGTCGCACCGCTGTCGCGGTGGAAGGCCACCTTCCTTGAGACGGATTGAGACCAATTCCCCCCTTTGGGGAGGGGTGAGGCCGCGAAGCGGGTCTTGACGCGGCGGTCCGGCTTGTCCGCGCGAGGGGTAAATCCCCGTGGGGACGGCTCGGACCCGGCGGTGTCGAGGAACGCGGCCAATTGACGCTTCAAGTCGAGGACCATCGTCCTCAAGTCCGCGAGCTCGCCGGGTCCACCGGAGTCATCGGCGGCCCCCTCCATGAAATGCGTGCCGTGAGAGTAGCGGTGTGCGGACGCCGTGGCGGTGCCCGCCCGCACGTGCTCGGAGTAGCATTCACGCACCCATTGTTGAATCGTGAGAAGGTCGTGAGCGGCTCGTTGATCGTGGAGAAGCAACCGTGACACCACCGGCTGGTAGAAGACGGTGTCGAGGGACTTGATGAACAGCGCCTTCACGTCCTCATCTTGGAGTGTCGCCCGCGTCCTCGCAGCCTTCAGAGCGGCGTTGAAGTCGCCGATTTTGTCATGCGGGTCCACGCCCGCAGAGATGCGGATGCCCAACATGTCCGCTTGACCCTGAAAGGGGTCACCCGCCGGGATCATGCGGCGGGCAAACTCAAGCAGTACCCGCTTACCGTCGCTCGGGAAGTTGGAGTGCGAGGAGTCCATCCAGTCAGCTGCGGGTGACGTGGGGTCAACCATGAGCTCAAGCGTGGAGAACAACAAGCCGTTGGCCTCCACGCGGACGGGAAGGGTAGCGTTGTCCAGCAGGAAAAGGGGTGCAAAACCAATGTCCTCCGTGACAAACGCTGTCTGCAGCGCAGAGACCATCTTGGCGAATAGCGCGGACGCGTGGCACTCAGTCCCTGAAAATCGCCCGTTCTTGTCCTCGAATAACTTTTGACGAACGGACTTGGAGACCTTCATGTCGAAGTGTTCCCGTTGAAGTGTACGCACCGAGGCTAGAAACGCAGCACCCGCCGAATTGGCAGCCGGCTGAGCTGCCGGCGGTGTGGCTGGAGTGTTGGCGTGTCTCGCAGCTGCTGAATAAAAAATCGTGGCTAGTGCGCGTCGGCGATTCGCCATGCTAGCGGTGGCTCGAGTAGAAGCAACCATAGTGAGAAGGACTGAAGGGGCGGAGTGAGGCAATGAAACGTGAGATGTGCGGCAGTGTCGGGCGGCCAAGAAACGCGCGGGTCGCCGATACGGCAGCCGCGAGAGATCAAATAATCCCGGGAAGTTGTGTGGTAGCGGCGGCCAATACGCAACGGTGTGGGATCCAACCAGAAAACGTAAACCAGTCCAACGTTAAGCCCCGTTAGAAAATCGTTCTCCAACCGGTGCGGCGTGCCGTAAATCAACCCATAAAATTTAGGCCATACCCGTGACTGCCGGCACTCCGTCTCACGCGCAGAGCGCCTCACTCCATCCCAGGCGTCCGAGCTTAGCCACTCATGGTGGCAATCTCGCAGTGGCTAAATAAAACGCAAGTGGGGCCAAACCTGGCAGATATATAGTTCGGCGGTAATATATATCTAACTGGTGAGATAAACCCTGAGTTACGGAATCAGAACGGTAAAAGTGTGATAGATAAAAGAGAGGCATACATAATTACCTAACGGGTGTTTCCCGTCTACTGGTGACGGTCACCCAGCCTACCATAGGAAGTGACATGTGACAGTTTTGAGTGTCACAGTGTCAAATCCAGCAGTTGTTATGCAATTTTGAGTTGCGACACTGGAACCTAGACTGGGCCTTTTTAGAAGCTAAACAGGCCCAGTTTTTCACAATCCAGAAAAAACATGCAAACAGGCACACACACCTGTAAATTTCTATCGAAGAATTCAATTCGAAAGCGCATTTTTCGAACTAGCTAGCCTAAAGGCAGAGAACGTACACAAAACAAGTACTTAAAAATCACTTAAACATCACGTAACGTGGGAGCTTCTAGCCCCACATCAAATGTCGAGCGTCCCTATACCAACTCACCTGCCCTTCAGAATATCACTATGATTCAAGGTGCACCGGTAGATTCAGCTTTCCGATCTTACTAAAAGGTTGTGAGCGCACCTGGCGGGAATGATGTCCGCTCATTCCGTGTGTGACCAACTGCCACAGACCATTTTCGAAAACGTGCTCATGGACTTCATTTGCGAACTCTGTAAGTGAATTACGAAAGGAAAATAGGTGCCCCGGCAGAATCTACTCTCAAAATTTCGCACGAAAATTATGGGGCAAATCATAGTTTTGGGCAAGCGACAAAGTGCGTGGGTGTGTGGGTTACGTAAACACCAAACGCATCTTACCGGAATATCCAAGTACACTAGATATCAGAAAGTCCCGTACTCGTGTGGATAAACTGTATAAGTTAAATAAACCCTAAGCTAGATATATCCGGAACGGTCTCGGACGGTCTTGGAGTCTAGCCTACCTGTGACACCGCGTGTGTCACAGTACGAACCTACAGATCAGTCAGCAGTCCAGTGTTGGTCCTAGGGATCTGTCATAGGGGCCTGACCGGGACTCCCAGTTACACAATTCCCAAGAATTCTTTTCAAATCGCCTACATTTTTTCCTCAGATTTCGCAACGTCGCCCCTATATTTCGCATAAATTTCTCGAGAAATTCGCACGAAATCTTCCGACATACCCTTATAAGCCTAAAATTTCGCAAGCTCCGTGAGGCTTAATTTGCGAATTCTAAAAGGTGAGAGGAGAGTACTCTAAGTTGGAGACGATATGAGAAGTCGACAAGTCGCGGTCCCATGGTATGTCACGGTGATATGGGAAGTCGCGGTGATATCTTATATGGCAAATGGGATGTCGTGGTGATGATGAGATGAAGCGGAGAAACAACATTGCATGGTGATACCTGATAAGTTATCGGCATGATGTAAACTTATCAGCAGGGTGATAACTTAACAACATGATGATAACTAGGTGCAACAGTCCAACATACCACAACTTGTGGCTATTACCCTTCGGGTGGCTTAAGCCACCCTAACAACGATTTAGGGTGGCTTAAGCCACCTTAACGTTTTCAATTATTACGGGAGCTATCGGTACCGGAAGCTAGATTTTTTTAGCTCAAAATGACGGCGACATTGTCTTCTTTTAGACACTATGTGCACTATTAGGCGAGCCCAAGTTCCCGGTGAGCAATTTTGGGAAGTATCCAAGAGGGTGCAACATTTAGTAAAATTTGAGCGATTTTCCCGGTTTTTGCATACCCATGCTACTTCAACCGAGATTTTGAGGGTCAAGATGACCTCGGATCAAACTTTTGGCAAGACACTGCAGAAAGAGCAGCTCGAGATCTTGACAACATAGGTCTCCAAATTTTGAAAGCGTCTTAGAGGAAGCCCCCGGTGAGCTAATTAGCTTAAGGTGGCTTAAGCCATCTTAAGGAAAATTGGGAAATACCCACCCTACTTCAACCGAGATTTTGAGGGTGAAGATGAACTCAGATCAAACTTTTGATAAGACACTGCAGAAAGAGCAGCTCAAGATCTTGACGACATAGGTCTCCAAATTTTGAAAGCACCGCCGAAGAAGCCCCCATGAGCCCTTTAGGTTAAGGTGGCTTAAGCCACCTTAAGCTGCGGGTAATAGTAGGCACTTGGCCTCTGATCGCTCGTTTTCGTCGTCGCTTGTCCGCCTCTGAGGGCTCGTCGTCGTCTTCGTCTGAAGTTAAACCATAAATGTGCTCAACGAGCGAGAACTCGGAATGAGGCATATATCTATTTGCCAAGGCTCCTAATCGGTTTAACCGATATTCCGATATATATCGATATATCGGGAAAGAACGGGAAATCGGTATCGATCGATATCATTTTTGTGCACATTTCATCGATAAATCGGTATCGATTCAGTTTAGTATTGGCGGTCTTATGTGTTGTATACGGAGAATTGTATATGAAATTCAATAATCGATATGAATCGATATCGTCATCGATTATCGATTGAAAATGTTGAATATCGAAATCGATCGATATGCAAGTTTGAAACCGATTAGGAGCCCTGCTATTTGCAATCGAACCGGCTGCGTCAGCGCAACGTGGGGACTTACCGAGAATGCCGACTGATAGTGATGGTGATGATTGTGCCACTCCAAAAATTAATGAGACCTGACCGCGGATGTCCGCCGAGAGGAAGAGCCGCCGTGAAACCTTGAACTAACATTGCCTTCTAAAGGTAAAACAAAAAACTGGAAATTCAAAATTTGCGCGGCATTATCAGCTTCTCACGCACGCTAAGGGCGCCCGCGACGGTAAATTCGAGAATTTCGGCATATTTACCGTGGGGGGTGAAATTTCGCCAAAAAGGCCCCCAAATTTCGCGAAATTTTTCGATTTCGCGGGGGTACCTATATTTCGCAAAAAATTTCGCGAAATCCTGGGAAGCCCCTACTCCCAGTCAGGGTTGCCTATACAGATTCCAGCACATCTTGCTTGCGGCGACCACGCAATGACCAACCACCTGCGGAAAATATACGGTACGCGAAAATATCAGAAACTATTTTATACAGTAATACCTCACATTTAAGAGAATGCTGGGTTAAGGAAACGATTGACTTTTCGGGGGGGTCGGAAAATGCGGAAAAAGCTAGGCTAACTTTTTGGTTACAGGTGTTAAGGCCGTAACAGAAACACGGTGTTAATATAAGGAACCGAGTGTTAGCGTTGGGCGGGGGGGGTCGGGAAAAATACGGGAAAAGCTAGGCTGGCTCCAAATTCCTGTTCTCTTAAATATGCGGTATTACTGTACTAGCAACACAATACAATCAAATTATTTAGGTTGATCTAATCAGAGTTTGCAGTATGGTTTTCGGCTCACGTGCTTTCAAACTTCGGAGACGCACGTAAGACTAAGTGGGAAGTCAAGAGCTCACGATACTGTGTCCATCAAGGTGAGGTCGCCATGGCGCAGTCCGAGCGTATGCGCCAGTGACATTTCTGCTGATGTCATCGATTACTGGAACGCGAAGAAACGGTGCAGTGCGTTCGGGATTTCCGATGACGGTTACGATCCAAGCGAAACGAGAACGCGGATCGCGGATCATCACCATCGTTATGAGCACGCTCTCAGGCGATTCAGGAACGGGGATCGCAAAATGTCGTATTGACGGAGATGCCAACTTTCCCCCCATAGGGGGGGAGCAGTGGTGCACCTTTCTGTCACCCCTCGCCTGGCTGTCACTTGCAGTGCTGTCCGTGTCACTGTGTCATCGGCTCCCGAACCCTAAAGTCTACTCAACATTTGTTATTATCAACTTTAAACTTCACTAGCTTGACACGACTGCCCTTTTCCGCTTCACAGTGACAGTCAATATATATTCATATATCTCCTGTTCTATAACGTATGCAGAACACGATCGCTCCGGAACGGGGGGTAACGGGGAACAGTCGATTACGCGTTCGGAACGCGATGGCGTTTTCCAGATGACGGCACCGGCAACTTCAATTTGCGGCACAATGACAATGATGCGAACTAGTGGCTAGAAAGTACATCATGCCGCTCCTGCACAATGAATTTGACCGTAGCTGTGTATGTGCAGGGGGGCGGTCCGATGACGGACCGGTTTCAGATTTTCAACTCTTGACTGGGAACAACCCTGCTAGAAAGGACAGGCCTTCCCCTAGAACTCAGTTCCACCGCTCTAGATGGTGTTTGTTCAGGGGTTTCAACTTCGGCTGGCCGGTCACCACACTAGGTGGTGTACTGGAATAGTGACACCGCCTGATTATGTGACTCTTCCCGTAGTAGTGTTTGTGACTCTTCCCGTAATAGTGTTTGTGACTGTCACCCGAACCAGAACCCTAACTGTTTATGCCCATAGAGTATAACGGGTTAACTTATCAACTTTAATACATTCTGAGTGAATATATCCCGGGTCTTAGGGGTCGTATATCCAACATACTGTACTGTTTTACTCAATACTATCGATCAGAGTAAAAACAAAAATTCGTGGCGCCGTGACACCCGTGTGACACAAGAGCGTGACACCATCACCAGCACCATCACCATCACCACGGTCTACGGCGATTTTCATGTGTAATGAACTCTACTAAATACACCAACTTCTGACTCAAGATGCTTCGAATATACCTGAAATATAAATTACTTTAAACGATCTGGATTTAGCGAATTCTTGATCCGACTGCTTTCGTGGATGAAGATAATGATGGAGAACTCTGGCAAACTGCCGTACGGCGTATTAAGGGTAGGGTGCCGGAAGGCTTCAAAACATTTTCTGGAATTAAAGTTGATAGCAAATCCCATATTTAATCGATAAATAAAATAATTACTTTCAAAAATTCCTAGAGGCGAAATTTGCAACATGACCCCCTATTTTTATTGGCTAGGGTCCAAGAATGGGGTGTCGACGTGGTATCAAAAAAATCTGAGGCGATTCTATCGAACCAATTTCGAGATCTATTTTTTGTAGAATAAAAACAAGCAGATTAAGTATATACAATTGCCATAAAAATTATATCTCGAAAATGATTCGATAGAATCGCCTCAGATTTTTTTGATACCACGTGGACACCCCATTCTTGGACCCTAGCCAATAAAAATAGGGGGTCATGTTGCAAAATTCTGCGCTATAATTTTCAACAGGTGGCATCTTTACAATGTAATTTTAATTCTGCTAAGTATGGAAATTGTAATCAGTATTTTTTAATTCGTGGGAAGCTCGGCACCCTACCCTTAAGAGTGTAATGAAAATCCTCAGATGCGAATTATATTTTTCATTGTTTACAAATTCCGTACAGCCGTTCGATTACATCGGAAGGACATCTAAACCGTTATTGAAATCGCACCGGTATCTTTCTGGAATCTGTCCGCTTCCGTTCGCGCTTCTTAAGCGCTTTACACTGTGAAAACCTAGTGCAGCAGGGTAGATTAATGAAGAGATTGATAACTCTTCGCGATATATTAGAAGCGAATAATGTTTAATATAAGGTATTATGAACGCTAGGAAGCATCCCCGCACAGATTCGGTGACTGGAAGCAGATCCCGGATTCCCCGCTTCGTGTGGCGGAAGCGGGAACCGGCATCCGCAAAACGGCATTCCCTTTGGTATCCTGCCGAAGGGAACGCTAAGAAATAGTAATAACAACGACTTAAACATATTTTCAACGCTGTATGTGTGCATCTGTGTTTCATTTGGTCATTTGGTTCACACGCTTCGAGCCCCGCGGCACATCCGGGATGGCGCTTCAGAACTAGCAGATTGATCTGCTGTTTCTTTGAGCGCAAAACGGCCAGAAGGGTTTCGTTTAAGCGAAACTTTTCTGCGTCTTTGAGAAACACTTTCGGAATATTTTTCATACATCTTATCCACTTTTGGATGCGCCATACTGCAAGGCGGATAATGCAGCGGATCAAAGCGAACCCTGAGCGATAAACGTACCCACCGTAGTGGAACGTTGACGATATGTTTTCGAGTGAAACTTGAAGTATATCGGAGAGAAAAGTTTTAGTTTGAAAGATTCATCGGAAGGAAATCTTTCAAATCTCAGGCATCATGCGCCAAATTGAAAGGCGGAAACGATCGGGCGGGAACCCCTACCCTAGGGCTCTCGTTAGCAGGCGGGAATCCTGCGAACGAGAAGAAACCCTTCCGATAGATCGAACCGCCGTGAAAAGTTGACCTTAGCACAGCTTTGACCGGAAGCGTACATGCACATTAAACGGCATTATGCACATTTAGTCGGTTTCGAGTAACCCACCTGTCAGAATACGGAATCTGATGGTGCAGATACAGTCTGACAGAATATTTACGGTCGCGATGTAGCCTTTTGGGTCATCATGACTGCGGCGATTATATCGAAAATTTTTGTATAAGATAAATAGTATGGAGACAAAACGACGTACGGTCTTCGCATGTCTATGTCTTGACTGTCGTGTGTCATCATGACCAGAACTGTCGCCAGCGCCAGCGCCGCGCCGCGCCATCGCCATGCCATGCTATGCCTGTACAGTATCGTGTATGCCATATATCGATATGCCATCATCACCATCACCACGGTCTTCGCATGTCTATGTCTTGACTGTCGTGTGTCATCATGACCAGAACTGTCGCCGCGCCATCGCCATGCCATGCTATGCCTGTATCGTGTATGCCATATATCGATATGCCATGCCATGCTATGCTATGCCATCGCATGCCATGCCAGTCGAGTGCGGGCGGGTGACAGCAGGTTGAGAGAGGTTAGGTTTCTCTCCTGTGCCTCCATGAGTTGGTGTTCGAGCGACACCCATAAAAAACATTCTACATTGAAGAGAGGAATCTGCTCATCTCACACCAGCACAAAACTGAGGTACCATTCGAACAGCGAGTACCCATTCATTTCTAAACACAGTTCAGAGTCTTTGCCATGCCTGAAAACAAAGACGACTTTCCGAAAGTGTATACGCCGGTGAAGGTGCCTGGCATTGAAGAACTACAGCAGCAGGAGTTCACCGACAGCTGCATAACAAAGGGCGTGATATCAACAGTTGCAGGTCTGCACAACCCAGGACTGCCTTGAGATCCAGAAGGCTGTGGCGAATCAACGTTACACGCGCCTCTCTCGATATCTTGCAAATGATTTTTCTTTAATTCCATAAAAGCACGGTTACGGTAACAAGCACAGCAGGAAACTATACATGTTACTGTGCGCTTTTTGCAGGGGGAGCTATGGGGGCTGTAATGGGTATCGTTTTCGGCGGCGGTGGAATCGGTGCTGATGCGGTCCGATTCGATCTGTTTTCGACGCTTGTTGTGTGAATGCCGGTTGATCGCTTGTTGTTCAGCTGGGAGTGCGGCAAGTTGGTTGATCTCTCAACACAGTTTCAAGCTGTAGCCAAGCAGGAAATCCTGAATGAAAACCTGTTTTGCTATTAAGTTAATCTACCGATTCTATGTCTTAGATAATTGCTCACTTGAAGCGTACTTGCCATTTTGCGTCCCCAGCCATTAACGGCAGAGCAGATGAACAAAACCGTTATGCAGACCCTTAAGGAAGGTGCGAAAGATGCTGGGAAGAGAAGCTGGTGAGACCACAATATATTCCACGTCCTCAGCAATTGTTTCGTTTTGAAATCGTCCCACTAGGCTGTGCGATATCCCGTACGCTCCTCGCAATACACCGCGTTCCACTCCCGGTCCCACAGTCTGCTCGGTTTCTTGTGCACTGTGTTTTAGACAGTTGTGTTAACATATCGTGGCATCGTAGGTCATATGCCAAGACCTTTGCTGGATTTGGAGCTGTTTATTCAGTGTCCGAGTGTTACATAGAGAAGGTGAGAACTCGTCTTCAGCTTCCCTGAGGACATCTTGGTGGTCGAACCATCGATCGATGTTCAGCGTTCCCGTTGGCACCTCCATTGTATCTCTACGTCCTCAGTTTGTGCATAATAATTTCTAGGAGGTCAAGCCCTTGCGGATTTTCTTCGCAACCTTAAGAAGGCCGAGGCACCCAGGTCCCCTAGCAACAAGATGCAACATAACTGCTACCCAAACCACAAGCCACGCATTGACCGCGTTTGAACATTGCTCTGGATCCAGTTTCGCGCGAAGCATGACATCTACAATAGTGGCTACGCTGGATGCTTTACAGGCGCCGCACTAGCATACAAATGTACGATCCTAAGAACCCCAACTCGCTTACTGTTGCACACCAGTTTTCTACATTTTCCAACTTCGTCTCAACGTTTCTTTAGTGGCTAGCCTTTCTTTCAATGAGCCTCCAACATCAAGTTCTAGCCTGACAGTAGCCGCAGGCTATTCGGCTGGACGCCGAGACCTGCGCCCTCGTGAAACGCAACTGGTCAACCTGTAAGGCGGCGGCTTTCTTGGACCGATATGAGTATCTGTGAGGGTTGTGGGAAGCTGCGTCTTCAGCTGGGCCTGCCGCACAGTGCTTCGGTTGCGCAAGCGTCGCAGCCTTCTCGATGCTCATCGATAAGTACATGGGCCACTAATCTGTTCATTCGTGCACCCGTAGAGATCAGAGCCTATGTAAGGCTTTGTGGTGCAAGTACTCCGTTTACTCCAGTGTAGTGATTGTCTCCAGAGTTTTGAGTTCAAGTTAGGATCTCTACCCACAAATTATGAGTGCTTGACATATTTCAGGCGCGTGCTGTGCAAAAACAACACTCTGTCAACTAGGGTGTCCCGAAGACTGATTTCCTAAAGTGTAGCTGCCTCTTTCTGCTGTTATGGTGTCACGACACGGCGGAAATCGAAGCGGTGAATATTGCCATTATGGCCTTAGATCTTTGTACACTGAACTTTCTCACGGATCCCTGACATCTGAACACGAAGTTCCAGGATGACGAAGAAATTGAGCGCTTCATGTCTGTGGTGTTACGACCAAGAGCAAACGCCAAAACAACCGGGACTGTTTTCGCCTGATTTGTGCTGGCAAGTGTAGTGAGACTTCACAAGATAGGATCTCTGATGAGTACCCTGAAAAAGTTCAGGAGACGAACATGCGGCAAGATTATTAAACTAGATGCTTAAGTTGGTGATATGTGCCTTACAAACCTTTGAGGCGGTAAACTCATACCTTTCCCTGTTGTGTTGTCCTCGCTTCGTGCCTCTTCTGGAGTCGTATGCCATTGCCTAAGTCATCAAGCTTTTGCGCGATATAAGTAGCTTGTCCCATCTATAGCTATTAATTGATGTGTTCTTCGTGCATAAATTTATGGAGTACTGTGTTATGTGGCCATATTGAAACAAACCCCCTTAAACGTAATTTACGTGCAATTTGCATTTGAGTAACACTGCATCGGAATTGCCCTCACTTACAAGCTGAACTTCAGTCCATACATCGTTTGAAATTCAGCCCACTCATAAGGTGATAATCAGCCCCTTCTCAATGGCGGTGCGTGCACCCGTACAGAGAAAAATCTAGGATGTGCAGGTCGTTATTGTAACAACGGATCTTTGATAGATCTCTACAACACTGTTGTTGTACCATTGTGTATGGGCGCTTGGGCGGACACGCCAGTGACCAGTCGGCGAATTGACAATCGGGCTATGACAATGGGACGAGAGAATCGATGCCCGGTGTGCTAGGGAAGTGCCCCGAAGTGATGCATGAGTAATCAATCGTCGTATGATTGCTGTCCATGTATGCATGCACATGTAAAATCGATGGACAACACGAAGTGTCCTTCATGCGACGACTTCCTTGGTCTAACCAGTTGCGAGTCACGACTCATCGTGGTCACCCCGAACCACCCTCGGAGCAAAAACGGAGTCTATAAAATGGGGGGGTTACCGAACTCCCCTCCCCAGGACCAATGGGTGTGCAGCCCTGTTGATAATTACCAAAGAAACGGAGGCGAATAACCAGTGACTGCCCGAATGACATATGTGCCGGAGCTATTGACCTGACACCCTGAGTTTTTTATTGCACATATTATATCATGTTGAATAAACGATATGCACCTCTCTCTCAGTCTCTCCGTTGTTTCTCTCTCTCTCTCTCTTTCTCTCGTTGAATTTGTGACCCCAAAAATGGCTGAGGGCGTGTTGGGATGGTCACAAAATCCCGAAGCCCTCGCGGTCGCAATGGAGCGACACCCGTCAACATCGAACGCGCTTCTACGCACATACTTCCCGAGGAAGTATGCTTCTTATGAAACATGTGGGTACAGTCGAGGTTTCACTAACCGGGTCGGAGGTTTCCCGATGCAAAGCGAATCCGCGATCTTGGTTACAAAATGAGGACGTGCGGATGTCCGAATGCCGCATACAACGACGGAGTTTGCGCATGGGAAGGAAAACACTTCCAAGATACCGCACCCGAGTTGCCCGAGACCTGCAGAAGTTCAAGCGGTCCAATGCATTAGACAAATAATCTAACTTATGCATTTGATGATTTCCCCCTCGTTCACATCGGAGAGGTTTTCCTATACTGCGTCTCAGCGCTTGCTGATTCATCCGTTAACGCTTTTATATGACCCTGTCTAAGCTCTAAGGGCACTATGACTCAATTCCGAATTTTGAAATCTTCGTTATGGGTGCTGCAAACACCCGCCGCAAGGCTTGCCACAACCCGCTCCCACTCGTAAACTCGCGGAAACGGGCTGGGCGCCACTGCTGAAAGCCGTTGTCGTGCCAAGCATCGCACATCATCTCAGCCACCGTGACAGTACCCAGCAGTCCGCTCGTTCCTAAGAAAATAAGTATGATTGTCGATCGGGGGTCGGGGGTCCAAAGCTCCAAACGTCCATCCAATTACGGTATAGCATGAACGCGGGTCACTACGCTTACGGGTAACATTGCGATTGTAGGCCGGAACCGCCGGAATCGGATCCGATATCAATCGCGATATGCGTGTCGACATTCATACAGTATCCACTTGGAATATATCGATATGACGTGCTGGATCTGGGAGGTGCACTATGTCACATGACCGATACCCCGGTGTGCGTAGTGCAGTGGGCGGCTTATTGAGCAGCAAGGTGCGGTGGGCAGGTGGTGTGCATCCCACACGTCGACTAGACATGGATGAAGGGAGTTTACACTTCAACGATGATGGGGAGCTGAGGGGACAAAACTATTATCTCCTACAAGTCATGGTGATTACTCGATCGGGCTACGGGATGACTAGTGGTGATAAAGTGCATCAAGGCTCAGCAGGGGTGACTTGTTGGGAGCAAGCAGGGGGGAGTGAAATTGCCATGGCTTGAGGTATGAAATGCTCCTACAATATGCGGAGGTGGGTGTATGCAGGGGAGACCCGACTAGGGGATGCACAAGTGGTTTGCTGACCCAGTTCCTACACGCGTGAGTCGGGACTTGGGGGTGCGGGGGTGTAGGCATATAGAGGTAAATTCTGGGAATGTGGCACGGCATTACGTACAGCGTCTTAGAGTTGGTGTTTCGGTCTCTAGATCGAATCGCGGTGACATCTGAGCCGATCTCGAGACCCGCACGCATCTTGAAGAATACTTCTCGCGTTCCGCAAGTGTTAAACCGTGAAACCCCTGTCGTCCCGCAGCGGTGGCAATTACTGAAGAGATTAGGAGCATCCGCAATATATGATAGCACCCAAAAAATATCTTTCATACGACTTTTTGGGGCGCTAGTAAGCTTGCCCCGGCTCAGATTTGGTCCCTCGAAGCGGATCTTGGGGTCCACGCTTCGAGTGGCGAGGAGTGGTAAGCACGGCATCCTCGAAACGCCATTCCCTCGGTGAGCGTTGGTGCTCCGTCTGACAGAGAGAGTGCATGTAACCACATATTACAGACAACTTAGTTAACATGCATTCAACGTTGAACACGCGCACATGCGCTTCACCCGCGGATTTCGTTCGTGGCATGAAGCACCTCTACCCGCTTGATCTCCGTTTGGTGTCGTTAGGCACGCGACGAAGTAAAAAAAAGAAAACTAAAAAATACAGCACTCCTTAGGCGTTCTCTGTGAAAAATAATGGAAAGGCCCATCCTCGACTAAATTATGTGCATAATTTTCCGTAATTATTTGTAATCATTGGTAATTATTGGTGATTATTGGTGATTATTGGTGATTATTCGGGAAATTGTGCGCGATTATTGGTACTTATCGGTAATTGTGCGCCATTATTGGGTACATTATAGGTATGACGAATTACTGGTAGTTGTCGTTTGTTATTGGTAATTATCGGTACTTGTTCGCGACCAAAGTTATACCCTATAATTTAGTCGAGGATATGCCTATGGAAATCATGCTGGGAAAAACAAGGCTTTCGGGTATAATCTTCTCGCGTGTTGAAAATTGGCCGAGTAGTTATCCGGGAACGCTGGTTCCGAAGAACGAAAATCGCACCTGGGTTTATAACAAGGCTCCTAATCGGTTTAATCGATATTCCGATATATCGATATATCGGGAAAAAACGGGAAATCGGTATCGATCGATATCATTTTTGTGCACATTCCATCGATAAATCGGTATCGATTCAGTTTAGAATTGGCGGTCTTAGGTATTGTATACGGAGAATTGTATATAAAATTCAATAATCGATATGAATCGATATCATCGATTATCGATTAAAAATGTTGAATATCGAAATCGATCGATATGCAAGTTTGAAACCGATTAGGAGCCCCGGTTTATAACAGTCTGGATCCTCCCACTATCGCCGAAAAATCAAGAAAAAATGGTTTGCTAAAGGATGCGGAGTTGGTCATCAGATTCCCACACAATACTATTCCGTTCATACCACACCACTACTGGACAGGCGACGGCATATATGTGCTGCCAGGGGAGGTGTTACAAAAATGACTACTCAGATGTGGGCATTGGCGCTATTGATAGTCTGACAAGGGAAAACAAACCTGCCGTTTGACTGGTCCGACCGGATATCGTCCAGAAAAAGATAGGCGGATGGTTCATCAATCTCCTACCCAAATCTAAAATCACTGAGAAGCGATTGTGGAATTATTTCGGTATTCGCATCGAGATTTGAACAGATATAGGCTTGACGAGTGAAATAAAATATACTATCCGCCCTACTTCCTCCCTCTGCCCGTGACGCCTCAACTCAGTAACACCAGACACCGAATGATAGGCATATATCACACTACTTCGGTGGCCACTTCGATGTACGAAATATAATTATGCGAGAATAGAAAAGTGGTCACCCGGGGAATAGAATTATTTTGGCTTATTTGGGAATATATGTTCTGCATGTTGAGACGCACGACAGCCGGACGGGCGTGGGCACACGACAAGGACAGCGACAGACCATGCTGGCAGATATATAGTGCTGAGGTAATATATATCTAACTGGAGAGATAACCCCTGAGTTAAGGGTTACGGAATCAGAACGATAAAGTGCGATTGATAAAAGAGATATACACATAAATACTAACGGGAGTTTCCCGACTACTGGTGACGGTCACCCAGCCTACCATAGGAAGTGACATGTGACAGTTTTGAGTGTCACAGTGTCAAATCCAGCACACCACCTAGGGTGGTGACCGGAGCCAGTAGTGAAACGAAGCAACAAACTCCCTACTCAACTTCAGGAGGAAACTGTAGCACAACTGGGGGCCTGTACTCTTGGTCAGGGCGGTCCCAGGTCACAGCAAGATTGTCAGATACTGCTGTTACTTTGCCAAACCCCTAAACACAGCTCAAATTCAGAGAGCTCCTCTGCACATCTAGCAAGCTACACAGCTATGTAATCTCTAGGCAGGCACGGCGTGATTAATCTCAGCCACGAGGGGTCTTCGGAGCTGGCTGTCCGGCTCGGAGCAGCGTGATTGTGAAGCAGTTGCCGGCCCCCGGGGCCGGTGATGAATCATTCGTAGAAGAAATTGACGAATTCTCGATCACGGGAGGCTGCACTGCACCGGGGTGCTGCCAAGTGCTGCCCGACGGTGGGGCCTCGTCATCCGAAGACGACGCCGGCGACAGTGGAGGACCGTCCTCAAACAGCTCGGCAGGCGGCGGCGGCCCGGGATGCCACGGCATCGGAGCCATATAGAGGCCCTGCCGTCTCTGCTCCCGCCGTTGGCGACGAGGCGGAATAGCACACGGCATGTCATGAATCACGTCAGCTGGCGAAGCCTCCGTAGCCGGGACTGCCGAGTCAGTCCACGTAGCACCACCGACCGGTGGACCCGTGCATGTGCGCGCACCGGCACCACCGACACCGGCAACGGCGTGCGGTGCGGCGGTGGCACAAATTATAAAGAGTGCGCACACCAAGGAGGAAGTGAGGAGAGACCTCGCGAACCTCGGAATGCCGTTCCCGCAGCCGTACCGTGGCCGCGGCGGTGTCACCGAGGCATCTTCGTCGTCATCGTCGCTCGTGGCGTAAGTCGCGGGCTTGTAGTCGATCACGCGTTCCGGCCCCTCAACCGCGGAGAGCAAATTCATGCTCGGGGCCGGCTCATCGGGCACCAACGCAATCCCCGTGCTCTCAATGAAGTCGGCAAACGTGCGGGTGACAGGAGGGCAGAAGGGGTTCGGCGGACCGGTCCATTCCTCCTCGGACTCAATCGACGCGGGCGGTGAGTGCGCGGGCGGCTCCGACACCACCGGCAAGTCGGCAGTGAAGGTGTTGACGTTGAATGTCGAATCCCCAGCCGCGCGCGCCAACTCGGAGAACTCGGTGACGGCGGACACGAGGGCCTCACCGTCCTCCTCGCAGAATGAGCACGCGGAGAGGTCGGCGAAGATGTCCGGCTTCCCGCCCGCGAGCATGCAAAGGGCGTCGAACTCTTCGGCGTCGTCGTGGTCGATGGCATGTTGAAATTTTGCGGCCAACACCGAGTTCTCGGCCTCCTCAGCGAAAGCGTAGGCCGAGAGCCCGGTCCGGCCTCCGTTCGGGCATTCTCGATGCCAATGGCGCGCCTTGCCCTTCGCGCACACCTGATTTTGGCAGTACGGCACGGTCGCGCCGGTGTCGCGATGGAAGGCCACTTTCTTGGAGATGGACTGAGACCAATTGCCCCCCTTGGGGAGGGGCGAGGCCGCGAAACGAGTCTTGATGCGGCGGTCCGGCTTGTCCGCGCGAGGAGTAAACCCCCGCGGAGCCGGTCCGGACTCGGCGGTGTCGAGGAATGCGGCTAATTGACGCTTCAAGTCGAGGACCATCGTCCTCAAGTCCGCGAGCTCACCGGGTCCACCGGAGTCATCGGCGGCTCCCTCCATGAAATGCGTGCCGTGAGAGTAGCGGTGTGCGGACGCCGTGGCGGTGCCCGCCCGCACGTGCTCGGAGTAGCATTCACGCACCCATTGTTGAATCGTGAGGAGGTCGTGAGCGGCTCGTTGATCGTGGAGAAGCAACCGTGATACCACCGGCTGGTAGAAGACGGTGTCGAGGGACTTGATGAACAGCGCCTTCACGTCCTCATCGTGGAGTGTCGCCCGCGTCCTCGCAGCCTTCAGAGCGGCGTTGAAGTCGCTGATCTTGTCATGCGGGTCCACGCCCGCAGAGATGCGGATGCCCAACATGTCCGCTTGACCCTGAAAGGGGTCACCCGCCGGGATCATGCGGCGGGCAAACTCAAGCAGTACCCGCTTACCGTCGTTCGGGAACGTGGAGTGCGAGGAGTCCATCCAGTCCGCTGCTGGCGACGCGGGGTCAACCATGAGCTCGAGCGTGGAGAACAATAAGGCGTTGGCCTCCACGCGGATGGGAAGGGTAGCATCGTCCAACAGGAAAAGGGGTGCGAAACCAATGTCCTCCGTGACAAATGCTGTCTGCAGCGCAGAGACCATCCTGGCGAAGAGCGCGGATGCGTGGCCCTCAGCCGCCGAAAACCGCCCGTTCTTGTCCTCGAACAACTTTTGACGAACGGACTTGGAGACTTTCATGTCGAAGTGTTCCCGTTGAAGTGTACGCACCGAGGCAAGGAACGTAGCACCTGCTGAATTGGCAGCCGGCTGAGCTGCCGGCGGTGTGGCTGGAGTGTTGGCGTGTCTCGCAGCTGCTGAATCAAAAATCGTGGCTAGTGCGCGTCGGCGATTCGCCATGCTAGCGGTGGCTCGAGTAGAAGCAACCATACTGAGAAGGACTGAAGGGGCGGAGTGAGGCAATGAAACGTGAGATGTGCGGCAGTGTCGGGCGGCCAAGAAACGCGTGGGTCGCCGATACGGCAGCCGTGAGAGATCAAATAATTCCGGGAAGTCGTGTGGTAGCGGCGGCCGATACGCAACGGTGTGGGATCCAACCAGAAAGCGTAAACCAGTCCAACGTTAAGCCCCGTAAGAAAATTGTCTTCCAACCGGCGCGGCGTGCCGTAAATCAACCCATAAAACTGAGGCCATACCCGCGACTGCCGGCACTCTCACGCGCGGAGCGCCTCACTCCATCCCAGGCGTCCGAGCTTAGCCACTCATGGTGGCAATCTCGCAGTGGCTAAATAAAGCGCAAGTGGGGCCAAACCTGGCAGATATATAGTGCTGAGGTAATATATATATATCTAACTGGAGAGATAACCCCTGAGTTAAGGGTTACGGAATCAGAACGATAAAGTGCGATTGATAAAAGAGATATACACATAAATACTAACGGGAGTTTCCCGACTACTGGTGACGGTCACCCAGCCTACCATAGGAAGTGACATGTGACAGTTTTGAGTGTCACAGTGTCAAATCCAGCACATGCGGAGAACCCAGTCTACCTCGTTCCTGTTCCACCTTCCACGCCGCTTCCACCACAGCCACATCGGATCGACACGCAACATCTAAATCATTAAATTCAGATTTCAGATTTTAGAATGTGATCCAACGCGAGGGATACTTGTCACCGGACTGATCGGACGTAGGGTGCCACTCCGTACAGCCGAATATGTCATGCCATGCCACTTGTACTCGCGGTACCCTCTCCTTTTTGTCGCCATAATTTTGTCGCCATGCAGAATTTTCGGGTTGGCTGCAGAATTTTCAGGTTGGTTGCAGAATTTTCCAGGGGGAAATGATCCGAACCCTTAAAATCTCCATTTCAGTTCTTGTTCTGTCATTTTCCTCAGGAAATTATGCATCGCCATCGCCATCAGAAATTTGTCGCCATCGGGGTGATTTTTTGAAAATGGTCGACGGCGACAAATTTTATTGTTTCGTAGAAGAAGCAGGTGAAATTTTGTCGTCATGCTGTACAGCAGGCACAATGACCCATGGCGACAAATTTTCACCTGCTTATTATTGGCTACTGCCCCGTGGTTCGGTACTATCACAAGTACCAAGCCTTATGCTTCATTATGGGCACTAGAGGGGGTGTATGTGTCCCATGAAGGTTTCGAAAAATCATTTAGGACCCTTTTGATTTATTGTTGTTGCTGAAATTTACTCCCATCGACTTTAGGTATGTGTATGCGCGGCATGCTTTCGGGGGGTGAAAGACCATAAAATTAATTAAAATTTTGGGTACTATTACAAGTACCCGCATGTTTCGCCGCATAACTCCCGCTACACGCTCCGGATGAAGATTCGGAGGCCTATGTTGACAAGTTCGCGAGTTGCCCGATCTGCAGTGTCTCGTCAGATTTTCCATCCGGCCTCATCTTGATGCCAAAATTTGCGGTTGAAGTCGCGGGGGTATAGAAAATCTGGGTATTTGCAAAACTAAGCGAAAATTGAAGGCCAAAATTTTGCTACCCAACGGCATTCGACGCCCTCGTGCGCCCAATATACGTGTGTTATAGACCAATGGCGCATAACGCAACTCAGTTTGGGTGCCTGGGACGAAAATATATGAAAGGTAGCATCTCCATATCAAAGGAGGGCATCGAAAAGAAATCCGGCGTTTCGGTACTTGAGATAGTACCGAAACGCGTTTCGGTACTATCTCAAGTACCACGGGGCAGTAGCCATTATTCTCTGAAACAAGAAAATTTGTCGTCAGTGCATGTATGGCGACAACTTTTCACCTGCTTCTTCTATGGAACAAGAGAATTTGTTGTCAGTGCATGTATGGCGACACATTTTCAAACTCTCTCATTGTGTCGCCATAACGATAAATGTTCCCTTTTCATGGCGACAAATTTCCTCCATGGGACTTTTTGGTTCATGGCGACAAATTTCCCTCCGTGAGACTTTTTGTCGTGGCGACAAAATTTCCTTCTGTGAGATTTTTTGTCGTGGCGACAAAATTTCCGTCATGGCGACATAAAAGCCCCTGGCGACATAAAAACCCCGCATGGCGACAAATGTTTCACGTTACCCGTACTCGCCTCATCATGTGCCAGAATATGCTGGGCAGCCCTCGTCCCGAGAGTCTCGATGCAGTCCCCCTTTCGGGTATGTGATCTATGACAATGAGTCTAGTAGTGACTACGCAGTAGGAGTACAGTAGTTTCAGTTTCGGGTTCAGCCTTCCTACACACTGAGAAATAAACGCGGTAAACTGGTGGTAAAGTGTGGTAAACTGGTGGTAAAATATGGTAAATTGGTGTTTTACCACCATTATACTAATAGTGGCGATATAAATCCCGTGGGTAATTTCCTATTGGCAGTAGGCGTTTTTGTTACCACGATTTTACCATATTTACTTATAGCGCGGTAATTATATATTATTGTTTACCATTGCTGTATATAATTTACCATGGTACCCCCCTACGACCGGTAAATTGACCCCCAATGGTAAAATTACCACATATGACCGGTAAATTGACCCCCAATGGTAAAATTACCACATATGACCGGTAAATTTACCACGGTATGACCACGGTTGGACACGTGGCAGGCAGGATGCACTGTGATACGGACACGTGTGCAAGATTAGTGCACGTGGCAATCAGGCATGGAATGTTAGATAACTGTTACCAGATATGCTAGGTAGGTATATATGTGGCTTGGCAAGTCCCGGCCCCGTCCTGGGCTTTGCAAGTAAGGTCACACTAGAAGCAATAAGGAGAAAGGAAGGAAGGACGCATGCTGCTGGTTTCTAGCTTGCCGTTGCTAAGGTCTTGAGCATCGTGCAGATTTCATTCCTGGCCAAAGGTAGATGGCGTGGAGGGGGATTTTAAATCCCGGAGGACGGTGGCAGATACACTTGGTCTCAAGGCGTGACGCCGGCATCAGCAGGGTATGTTTGGCATCCTCGTTCAAGACAAAGACGGCACGGCTGTTCATGCGCGCGTTTTTGATAGTCGGGTATGCCGTCACCATGGCTAGACGGCACACAGCGCAATGTGTGGCCGGGTCCCAGATCAGATAGTAAGCTTCCACGCGGCCGTATTCAAATGCATCGGCTTCAGAGGATGCTAAGGCTACGTTGTAGGAGATTCTGGTTACTGCCCTGGTGTACATCGTGGACGTGAAGTCCTCGTCGCCGTGCCGCATTCGTGGGAAACATGGGACGTCCAAGGCGTCCCGTTCTAGCTCGTATCGCTCACCGTGCATGGCACGCAAGGAAGCCGCCAGGCCCGGCAGCAGCCTTCCTTCCGCATCGGCGCTTAGTGCGGATAGAGCCACGCCACCGCGGATGATGTGATGACCGACATCCATGAAGTGACACGCGAGCCCCGGGTCATCGCGGAAACCCGGGCCGTCCTCTTTCACCGAGTGCGCGACATAGTCTGGAAGGAACCGGATCCCGGGGTACAAGTGGTCCATGTCATCTACACGGTCTTTCAGCAAGTAGGCGTTACCGATGCATGAATCGATGGCCATCCCCCCCACCGGCTCCGGCACCACCCCCTTCGCCTCCCCCAACAGGCGCTCCACCCATAGCTCGATGTTGGAGCTGACAACGCCTACCTTCTCCTCTTGCTTGCACAAGTGTACCACGGCTAGGCGTAGATTCAGCGTCAGCATGTTCATAGGGCACTCGTTCTCAATAATGACAGCGAACTCCCTCATACGCAGCTCCGCTTGTGCGCGAGCCTCTGCGCGGTCTTCGATTGTGCCGGCGCACACCTACCGGATGAAATATATCACAGCCTCCCTCAGCTTCCACCAAGCCCTGTCCAACTCTCGGTTGAGACTCTCCAGGACGTCCATGAATACCAGCGGGCTGAATATTAAAATGAAGTTGAGCCAGTCCTCCATAGTGTAGTTCCCTGCAAACAAACCAAGCGCTCCGGGCGACATCAGCATGCATGCACCGTTCAATCAATGGTCGACCCATACAACGGGAAACTCTTGGAGTGAGGGGGCGTCCACCCAGCAAGATTGTACACCTGCACCAAGATAGCCCGTGCTTTTACATTAAATCCGTATTGGTGAACTTCGTGGTACAGATCCTCATGCACATGTCGGAGAGATGAACATGGAGGAGAACGAAGGGGATGCAACACACTTCCGATAGTGGGGATCCGCTGCAGTCATGGTGCGGCAGCCGGCTTCAGTGTAGGATCCGCTGCAGTCATGGTGCGGCAGCCGGCTTCAGTGTAGGATCCGCTGCTGTTGCAGACGAAACGTTACACCTATCTTGCCCGCTGATGCTTTATGCGATGTGTGGGAGCAATCGATTTCGAAGAAAGCGTGGGAAGACACCAGCACCTTCGTCGGGACAACAAAGACTGCGAGCTGTTTCCGATGCAGAAGCTTATCTGCCGTGTCCTTGATGACGAGAGTCGCAACGAAGGTCTTGCCGGAGCCTGTGGGGAGCAGTGTGATAACGTTGCCCTTCACGGCCTGCTCAACGATGTCTAACTGGTATTGACGAGGCACGCGTTCCGGCTCTGCCTTCGCCTTGCTAGCATTAGGCAGTTCCATCATCTCCACGTACTGGTAGCGAGAGAAGCCACGCTGCTAATCAGGCGCACCCTGCCACTCCACCATCAAATCCCAAACCCGTCAATATGATCGCCCACAACCAGCTCAAGCCGGCCAGTCCGGCCAGCCGGCTCAAGCCGGCGCAAGCCGGCCAGTTCTCAAAAGGTTCGTGCGGGCTCGAGCTGCCTTTTGAGAACTGGCCGGCTTGCGCCGGCTTGATTGAGCCGGCTGGCCGGACTGGCCGGCTTGAGCTGGTTGTGGGCGATCATATTGACGGGTTTGGGATTTGATGGTGGAGTGGCAGGGTGCGCCTGATTAGCAGCGTGGCTTCTCTCGCTACCAGTACGTGGAGATGATGGAACTGCCTAATGCTGGCGAGGCGCAGGCAGAGCCGGAACGCGTGCCTCATCAATACTAGTTAGACATCGTTGAGCAGGCCGTGAAGGGCAACGTTATCACACTGCTCCCCACAGGCTCCGGCAAGACCTTCGTTGCGACTCTCGTCATCAAGGACAAGGCAGATAAGCTTCTGCATCGGAAACAGCTCGCAGTCTTTGTTGTCCCGACGAAGGTGCTGGTGTCTTCCCACGCTTTCTTGGCCCAGGTTTTCACAACGCTCAAACCGGTGATCAGTTGCCTGGCCCACGTCATAGAACTCCAGGGTTCAGTCGCTCACGGGCACCCACGAGCATAACGCAACGCGCCACGGGGCGCTCCTGCTACGGGGCGCTCCACCCCACATCGCGGGAGATGGTTGGTCACCCCCCTCCTGCTGTGAGCAGTCACAGCGGACCAGCAAACTGCGTTGGGGACCCCCCCTTTTCTGCAGCTCCCCGCCCACCGAAGTTCGGGAACTCGCCGTTGAACCTGTGTGTGAGCTTTTCAGCCACGCCCATCGCGAACTCCATGGTCAACTTGCGTCGGTCGGCAAGTACGGATGCCAGCTGGTGGTTCACCTTCACCGCACCACGAAATAAATGGAAGAAGTGCCCCACGTTCTTGGTGGGGATCGCACAATCCTTAACCTTTGCTAGGTTTGAGGCCCTGCACGCCTTCAGGATTCCAAAGACCAGACTGCGCAGTCCGGGGCAATGCACACCTATCCGCTGGTAGAGAACACAGGTGTCCGTCGGCTGCGTGTCTGCGGACCCATCGAATGTCAGCGGTCCCACGCGTGCAGGGACACGCGGAGGATTTGCCTGACCATCCATCCACCTGATGCGGGCAAGCTCAACCTTCTCTGCCTCCGGCCTCGCATCCCACGCTTTCTTCCCAACGAAGGCTTCCAGCACTTCCCTCCCGAAGCCCGGAATGGCGTTTCCACAGCCGTACCGTGGCCGCGGCGGTGCCACCGAGGCATCCTCGTCGTCATCGTCGCTCGCGGCGTAGGTCGCGGGCTTGTAGTCCATCACGCGCTCCGGTGCCTCAACCGCGGAGAGCAAATTCATGCTCGCGGCCGGCTCGTCGGGCGCCCCCAATGCAATCCCCGTGCTCTCAATGAAATCGGCAAACGTGCGGGTGACGGGAGGGCAGAAGGGGTTCGACGGACCGGTCCATTCCTCCTCGGATTCAACCGACGCGGGTGGGGAGTGTGCGGTCGGCTCCGACACCACCGGCAAGTCGGCAGTGAAGGTGTTGATGTTGAATGTCGAAGCCCCAGCCGTGCGTGCCATCTCAGAGAACTCGGTGACGGCGGACACGAGGACCTCACCGTCCTCCTCGCAGAACGAGCACGCGGAAAGATCGGTGAAGACCTCCGGCTTCCCGCCCGCAAGCATGCAAAGGGCGTCGAACTCTACGGGGTCGTCGTGGTCGATGGCGTGTTGGTACTTCGCGGCTAGCACGGAGTTCTCGGCCTCCTCAGCGAAGGCGTAGGCCGAGAGCCCGGTCCTGCCCCCGTTCGGGCAGTCCCGATGACAATGCCGCGCCTTCCCCTTAGCGCACACCTGATTTTGGCAGTACGGGATGGTCGCACCGGTGTCGCGATGGAAGGCCACCTTCTTGGAGACGGATTGAGACCAATTCCTCCCTTTGGGGAGGGGTGAGGCCGCGAAGCGGGTCTTGACGCGGCGGTCCGGCTTGTCCGCGCGAGTCGTAAATCCCCGTGGGGACGGCTCGGACTCGGCGGCGACGAGGAAGTCGGCCAATTGCCGCTTCAAGTCGAGGACCATCGTCCGTAAGTCCGCGATCTCACTCGCCGTGCCCGAATCACCGATGTCCTCCTCCATGAAGTGCGTGCCGTGGGAGTACCGGTGTGCGGATGCGGTGGCGGTGCCCGCCCGCACGTGCTCGCCGTAGCACTCACGTACCCATTGCTGAATAGTGAGGAGGTCGTGGGCGGCTCGTTGGTCGTGAAGAAGCAAGCGGGAAACCACCGGCTGGTAGAAGGTGGTGTCGAGGGCCTTGATGAAAAGGGACTTCACGTCCTCGTCCATGAGCGTTGCCCTTGTCCTCGCAGCCTTGAGCGCGGCGTTGAAGTCCTCGATCGGTCCATGAGGGTCCATGCCCGCAGGGATGCGGACGGCGAACATGTCCGCTTGCCCCTGGAAGGGGTCACCAATCGGGATCATCCGACGGGCGAACTCGAGCAGAACACGCTTACCGTCTGCCGTACCGTATCGCCATGATTTGGCACATATATTGATGTGCCCGTAGTGCATTCCTGTGTGAATGGTGGGTGTTGATAATGCATGCGTGTGAATAACCAACATGTAACCATCGGAATGATACCTGACTGCGGCTACATGCATACACTACTTGCTCGTTATAATTCATCATTCGACTGAGTGACATTTCCAATTCCCACTCGCGGCTGGCGTGAGCCTATGCATGGTTGGCTGCCTTCACGTGTGGCGATATTAATGGGCAAGCGCTTCTTATATCATATATACATAAAAGTGCATTTCACAGCCATGAACGTGCATCAAACCTCGCGCTACTTCGATCGGTCGCAGCATTGTAAATCGAAGCACGAATGACGTCTCATCGACCTCCGCCATCATGACCCTGTGCCAAACACACACACACACACCTTTCTATAACAGCAACTTGCATGATAAATTGGCTGCCGCTCTTCGTACGCGCGCTACAATACCGCAAACGTGTATAGCTTCACAGTTTCACGGTTGACATATGCGAGCGTAGCACCCGACTTGTAGTGCTTCGCTGTGTGTTTGTTTTCACAGGTTTGCGCCCACCACCGGCCTTAGGTGGTTATTTAAAACCGCCAATTATGGCTGGCTAAAGCCTTTATAGGGGCTCGGGGCTGAAGATCGGGGCATGAGGTTTTAGAACGCACTAGTCACGAAAGGGGTAGAGTGAGAGAGAGGAGGATTTTCCGTTCGTGAGCACAATTGCTTAGGACAAAGATGGACCGGTCTAGCTAGCCGCAGTCTCCGCAGCAGCACGCGCGTCGACATCAAGCCTCACAACACGATCGTCACCCCTCTCTTACCTTACCCTATTTCGCGGCTGTAAATTTTGAACCTTTGACCCTGAATTTGAAGCCCCTGCCCTTATTTTCTATAGATTGCTCAAGTGTAAATTTGTTTTCTCTTGACGAGAACTTTGCAGTGTATTTTTTAGAACCTTGATTAGCGAACAATTTGAATTTTGGTTTTATCTTGTCTAACGCTCGAGGACCGCAACTGTAAAATTTCCGGCATGGCCTTTACGCCGTATCAGCTGATGGCTCCAGCAAGATTGAGAGCGCACCCAGCTGGTGCATCTAAGAGGCAGCTGCAATTTGATCGACTGGTGCCGACACCAGTCGCCGCGTCTTCACAGCAATCGGCAGCTGAGAAGAAGTTTGATTCCGAATCAGCGGCTTTCCTTGATGATCAGCAGAAGATTGAGGCGCTAGTAAGGGGCGTTAAATCTAAGCTGTGTGGCAAAGGGGACGCCATCGACGAGTGGAGGTTTTGTGGTGATGAGTCTAATGCTCGCTCACTACTTGACTCCCTCGTTGAGGAGCTTACCTCGCGCCTCACAAGGTTTAACGTCCTTTACGCGCATGCTTTCCGTCTGGACGACGTCACCGCCACCGTGATGCCCAACGCAAACAAACTTCTAAAGGAGTTGTTGGAGTATCTCTGTGGCGGTCCAGCGCTCGCTTCAGTTCGGGAAGCACATCGTTACTTCCCTGACGACGGCAAGGTTATTTCAACTGCCTTAGTCAGGGACGTGATGCCTGACCTGGAGGATTTTGACAAAACTGACTTCATCTTTACCCCCACAGTAGAGGTCCCGGCAGGTGTGAACCCCAAACAGTTCATCAAAGCTTTCACTGGCGCTGTCAGTAACGCTGCGACGGACTTGAGGCAACACTCCAGCCTCGACATCTCGAGGGAAGATGCGGTACGATTGTTCCTTCGTCGTACATGTCCCGTCACCTACAAACAGGTGCACGAGGACTACGCGATTGAAAAGGTCAAGACACAGGCAGAGCTGACCCTGGTGAGCTGTGGACTCGCGATTCAGCGGGTCTACAACACACTAGGGAAAACGAAGCCACTAACAAGCGCCTTTTACAATGATGCAGGGCACCGCCACGGTGAACGTGGCGGTCTGGACCCCAGGGGAGCCCCTGACCTACGCCCTACCCGCCCGCGTGATGTTTATTACCCTGGACGGTCTTCCCACCCCTTTAAGGGGAAGGGGAAGAATTTTCGTTTTGCTGCCTCCCCCTTGCCGAAGGGGGGGAATTGGCCGCAGGGAATCCGCAGGAAGGGAAAAGGCAGAGGCAAAGGCAAGAAGGGCAAGGGGCAGAAGCAGAAGGCCCGAGTCACCTTCCACCCGGGTTCCAAACAGTTCTACGGGAACTATTGGTCCTGCGGTGGAAGGCACCGCCAGGCGGACTGTACACACAAATCATGCAGCACCTGGCGGCACACTCCATGCGGCTTGACCCCGAGGCTCTGGCCGAAGGGGCCTTCACCGATGTTCTGGCAGCTCGCTACCAGGCAGCTTACGAGCATTCGGAGGAGGCCTTTCAGGCAGTCTGTTGGGAGCACGGCACACCGGACATTTGTGACTCATCGGAGTCGGTGTGCACGTACCCGGACGACGGTTCCCTGTCCTTTGCCGCCTATCTCACCCAGGGGGATGAGGCCTCTCATGCACCCGCTTGGGCACCGCAGGAGTGGACTGACTCTGAGTGGGATGCTTGGGAGCATGAATCCTACACTCAGGAACAACATGACGAGTGGGATCGACTCCAGCGGAAGGCTTCCGCAAAGTTCCAAGCCTTTTGCTATGCAGGGGACGAGGCGGGCTACGATGAGCAAGATCTTCAGGAGCCGTACTCCTCCCTTTCACTAGGGAGAGTTCATTTTGGCAGCTTCGGGGTGGGTGGTGTCGATCGTGACACCACGCCAACCCCACCGATCGATGCCCGCATGGACTCTGCCGCTGCCACTGAGACACCGCTTGATCTTTCGTCGTTCTACCGTGCGGACCCGAGCATCACATGCTCACCGTGTGACCCACTGCCTGCGTCTACCCAGTCGCATCTCGACGCAGGTGTGGTGTTAGACGGGACCGCTCAGACGTTGGATCCTACCGCGCCGTTCTCGGGTGACACACCGGGCGATGCCGAGCATGGGGGCACCTGTATGCACCCCGTGTCAGCGCTCTTCGCACACGAGACACCCCTGGAGCCTGGCTCCGGGTTGTTCGCTGACATGGTGTTGGCAGGTGATATTCGGTTCCAATCAATGACCGAACAACATCTCAGTGAGACCCGGGAGTCGCAAGGGGCTTGGGGGCCGAGGTCTTGGAGCTCGCAGCTGGAGTCTGTGGCTGGACCGGAGCCCGGCCCTTTCGAGGAGCTTCGGCGTGGCCTTCGCGGCACTCCTCCCGGCCTCACCGACAGGGAGCAGGACCACTGGGACAGGCTGTGGTGTGAGGATCACACCCAGCCCACCCAGTGGTACGACACCCTGCCGGCTTCGGCCGCAACGACTTCGAGGGAACCACGAGCACCACCTCCGGTAGTGCCCTTCCCTCCCAGCTCTGGCCCGTGCTCTGTCACCGCAGGAGCTGGACTATATGCCACGGCTATGGGCCTCCCTGCCAGCGGACACGGGGTGTCTGCGGGGTCCGTAGTCGGGGCCTCGGACGAGCCCGACAGCCCTGAGCCCCGTGGCTCAGGGGAAGGACCGTACTATGACCCCCCACCGCCCGTCACTGGACCTGCCCTGCGTAGGGGTGTAGGTAGGGGTGGTGTACCCTTCTACAGACATGCCCTCGTCTCCACACTTGTTGTCCTCGGCTTCCTAGGCTGTGCCATGGCAGATGTGAGCATGCTTGTGGGACAGGAGGATGCCTCGGACGGACTGAGACTGCTGTCACCTGGGGGCCCACGGGGAGGGGCCCAGGGGACGGGGACGGGGATACTGTATGATGGGGCTCTGATGGTGGCACTTGGGCTGGTAACAACGGGTACAGTGGTTCTTGTGATTGGGACTGGTCAGATTCTGGGGCTGGACACTCTTCCTCTGGACCTGGCTCAGAAGACCCTCACAGTGACCACGGCCAGTTCACCAGCTCTGGTATGCCGCCCGATGCCGCCTCTCAAATACAACTCTTCCGGGCAACTATGACAGCAGACAGTGAGGACCGCCGCAGGCGGACTCGACACCTCACGGCTCTGGCTCTGGCAACCATTCTGGCAATTATCATTCAGTGTCTGTTTCTATTCTTCATGGACTTCCAGTCACTCTCAGGCGACAGTACATTGGACAGAGGTTCGGTGGTGTCGGCTCAGTGGCTTGGCATGAGACTGGCAGTGTCCTCCAGACCACCTCACACCTGGCAGATCTCATGATCACCGTCGGTGGTGCCTGGTACACATGTCTTGGTGGCTCGGCTTCACCTGGACAGCACACGGCACACCACCACCTGGGCTAGTATTCACCTGTAGTCCAGTTGTCTCGGCCTATGCACTATCACGGGACGGTGACGGCATTGTGGTAGACTCTGGTGCCACTGGCAATATCACAGGCACCAGGTCCAGGATCTCGGCCTTGGATACCTCCTCCACTATTGGTTTCTCCACGGTGATGACAGGTCCTGTATCCCGAACTGACGGGACCTGCACACTACACCTGTACGGTCGTGAGATACTATCAGGGGAGATAGATGAGTACTCTATTCCTGGCTGCCACTTCAAAGAAGGCGCCAGGACCCTTCTATCTACCCGGGTTATGCTCAGACACGGCTTCAGTTCTCCAGACTTCATCAGCATGACTTACACTCACTTGGACTCAGGCAGGACATACCGTATCACAGACAATCAGGTGGATTACCTCTGGGATGAGCCGCAGCACCCGCATACTCACCACTTCGGCTCAGCAGCTGTCAGGACCCGCACAGGAGACTCATCAGACTGGCAGTGGAGTAATAGCGAGTATACTAAATGGGCTACTACTCACGGCTCTCCTACAGCTACAGCTAAACTTGGTACTCCGGCTTTTGATGTATCTATGTATGGTGACTCTCTGCCTGTTGGCGAGGGTAACAATCATCCGGCTCTTGAGCACTGGTCCATATCAGATGATTGTCACACCAAGCAGTGGACGGGTCAGTTCTTCTATGGTAACATTCCCTTCAGTATCAGTATGATTGACAGAATGTTGACTAAGGGCAACCATGACTTTCTCCTTGACCCGCATAACACCACCTACTTCTGGATTGTCCCGTATATGCCACAACACCAGATATGGCACAAGACATGTACTATGGAGGTACTACACATCTATCCTAAAGGCAGTAAGAAGATATTCAGTTTCTCACGGAAGCACACATATGCTTCCAGTCACCCACTGACACCGGCTGGCTCAGATGGCGGACCTGACAGAGTATTCATTGATGGCACTCCCTTTGAGATCTGTATCCTGTTCAGGAACAGAAACACACCTGTTCGGGTCAGTCCCTTTGTGGAGTTCCATGCAGTCATGGGTCACGGCTCTACGGCCAGTCTGCTTAAGCTCTACGACCTACCTGGCATCCAGCTCGGTCGGCCTCTGCTGTCTAGGCGAGCTATAGCAGCTATGCCGACCTGCTCTCAGTTCTGTGCAGTATGCTGTACAAGTAAGCTGAAGCAGAAGCCCTGTGGACACCATGACCAGCTGAGATCAGTTGACATACAGCCCGTCCAGAAGTGGGCTGCTGACATGACAGGACCTATTACACCAGCTGGCTACAACGGCCACCTGTACCGATGTCAGTTCATTGACTATGTCAGCAGGTTCATATTTGTATATACCTTCGTACAGAAATCAGAATACTACACCTGTCTGGTTCATTTCTACGGCAGCTTACATGCAATGGGGTATGCACCACAGTCCATTACACTCCGTACAGACTGTGCTCCAGAGATGGGTGACCCCCAGTGTGTTGCTTTCTATCAAAAGCATCGTATATTACACCAGAAATCATCACCTACAGTACATACAGACAATCCTCATGCAGAGAATGCCATTGGCAAGATATCCGACATGACTAAGGCATTACTTCTGGCAGTTGGCATGCCCGAGGACTACTGGCCTCTGGCTGCCACCCATGCTGGCTTCATATGGAACCTCTCTACTCACAAGAACATCTCTTCTACACCATTTCATCAGATCAAAGGCTACCACTATGGCTATGCAAAACTGAGGGCCTTCGGCCAAAACTGCTATGTCATTATGTCTCAACAACAGAGGAACTCCAGACAGCCTGGCATGTCTAGGAAGTCCCAGCGGGCGGCCTGGTCAGGCCGTCTTGTTGGTGTATCAGTCAGCTCTCTGGCATATAAGATCTTGGTTACAGAGACAAATATGGTACACTATGTTTATTAGGGCTGATAGGCGAGCCCTTAGTATATCAATGATAAGCTGGTGTTTATTGAACAGTAAACACGCATGCAACGTATGAGCGGGTGATGAGTGCAGGCTTCAACAGAAGATACTGCTCTAGCTCAATGCTAGCTCATATACCAGATGTCTCCTATCGCATAGATAGTACCGCCATTGGGTTGTGAACCCGAGACATTGGTTGAACGACCAGTATAGGCAGAACGAATGATGCGTCAGCCCTAATATACTGTGCATACTTGTTCCGCACATGCTAGAAGCGAAGATGATTTCTTGTTTGTACTTCAAGATTGTATCTTGCTTCGCCATCTTCGAGTTCGACGTACGAACTCTCGATGACAGGTATCATTCAAGTCTTTCCTTGAATAAATGACAGATGATGTGACGTATCATCTCGATGACATGTACACACGAACGACGATCGCTCGAAATTGGAAGACGCCACTCCTTCCAATTTTTTTTTTTTTTTTTGGTTTGAAATGCTTCCAAAATGATCATGAGTGACCGGAATGTCGTTGGTTCATCGCCGGGTGCCCCGTACGGCCGTGTGTCGCTTGAATTGGATAGGGTTTCCTTACGCATGTACCCGACTAACCCGTGATAGTGCGAAACAGATAGCAAGTTCGGAGTGGTTTGAGTTATAGTTTGTTATATGCTTATGAAATGCTTCCAAAAATGATCATGAGTGACCGGAATGTCGTTGGTTCATCGCCGGGTGCCC
>LGRX02005017.1:0-11610 GCA_001247695.2 Cymbomonas tetramitiformis
CTTAACAATAAATGTGCAGTGCATACCGTTATTAAGTCAGGTACAAACAAAACAAATCCTATAAAAGATTGACTTCTAAGTTCTAAAATCTAAAGGCTAAGCAGGTTGCTGGATACAGCAACATGCAATTCGCCAGCGATAAAGGTGAACCTGAATTACCTGCACACAGCGAATGCGAAAACGTCAGAACGAAGTGAAAAAATATTGCAATCATCACAAAAACACGCAGGCAAATACGCATTGGAAGCCAATAAGCAAAATAATTCAACACTCTTCACAATTTCCACACCGTAACATGCGTCTCGCCAACGAGCATGAGATATTTGAAATACCTGCACACGGTAATCTCAAACAGGTCAGAAATAAAATGAATAACAAAACCAAACGTACACGCAACGACCAACAGCACACATGCGAAACAGGCGTTCAGGAATGCGAAACAGGCGTTCAGGAATGCGAAACAGGCGTTCAGGAATGCGAAACAAACGTGCAGGAGTGCGGCGAAACAGGAAAACGTGAAAAGTATCCTGCAAAATTACGGAGGGAAAAGTCAGTGAGAGAGGGGGGGCTCGAACCCACGCTGCACAAACTGTGCAGACATCGCCCTCGAAAAATAGACTCACCACAGGAGAAACAGAACGAATACAAAACAGAAGCTCGAAAACCAAAAGTAAATTCCTGCAAAATATCAGTCAGTGAATGCTTGCGACAACATCAAAACGACGGGCAGCGGCACAGCCCGTCAGCCGGCCTACAAGAATGCCGCCAGCAATACCCGAATGTTGCTGGGGGCGTCACACATATAGCAAAAACGAACGCGACCTGTAGAACAATGAAACACAACTCTGCAAGGATGTTAGGATATACCGGAAATTAGTTAGTATGAAGGGAAAAAATACATGCAGCAGTACAAAGCAGGGCACAGCAAAAAACATTGTGAGGTGCGCCGCTAAACGAAAGGGTCAAGAATGAATGTGAGAGTCAACATCGAGATATCTCATATGTGAAATCAGCCAGCCGCGGCCCGCGTGGGTCTCACCGGTGAACCGATTTCGCCATGACATGACATGCGTTGCCATGTCATGTAGTCACACAGTGGGATTCCATTGTTCCCCTTCTGTCCCATTTTACACCTGTTCTCGACAGGTGTAAAATGGGACAGTAGCAGTAGGGGACGGTACAGTATGGTTTCGGGTACTGTATGGCATTCAACTGTGACACTGTAATCTTCGTCGCAAACCCATGCCATGTCAGCATGTCTGCCAGGTGAATTTTTTTTGTCGTGTCGCAAACCCATGCCATGTCAGCATGTTGCGAAAGTCTGGAACCAGTCGCATCGCATTTGTCGCGAGGAAGCCACACTTAAGGGCTTTTTGTGGTGCAGTTTTTTAATTTACCAATATATAAATCGAAACTGATCGCGTCGCTGATTGGCTTATCCATCGTCTGCAAAACCATCTCGTTTTTGTCGTGTGATCCCTTTCCCTTGTCGTCCCATATTCATGGTGCCTATCTCAGGTGCTCGCACTTCTTATTGGCGGTTACGTGCGATCGGTCGATAAACATCTCATGTAAGCCACCCTGAAATCTGTAGCACGTGCGCCTTCTATAATTATACAAAAAACACGTGCTCCTTGTACGTGCACAGTCAGCTTATGGTATTTCGCGTGTGACCCATATTCATGGAGTTTATCTAATCTCATGGCTCCTCTGATTGGCGATCGGTCGGAAATATCTTTTATACGCCATCTGAAATCTGTCTTGCTGATAACTTCTGCATGAATATCCATAATTCGATACTACGCCGAGGAATATTCTATGCGTCTCTGATTGGCGGCAATGCTCCACCGATTTGTATAACTCTCCTGCTTGCCATCTTAAGGTGACCGGTGTGGACTGCAATATAATTATATATGGGCGGTTACTCCCGATCTGACAGGGAAATCACACTGTTTCCGTAAAAAAGGGCCCCAAAGGTAAACAGTTCTGGTAGTATGGTGTGCGTCGATGTCACTTTTTCCAGGAAAACCTGTTTCGCTCCTATAAGGGAAACGCAGGACCTTGCAGCTTTTTTTTGAAAAAGCTGCGAACCGTCGGTGTATAATGTTGAGTATAATCGGATCTGTTTGCGACACGACAAAAAAAATACACCTCGCGACACAAAAAAGGCGCTTCCCATGGAAACAATACGATGTGTTCCATAGGGCGGTCCGCCCAATGACATCCCTATGGAAGGTGTTCAATACCTTCCATACCATGAACGTAGGGTGGACATAGGGTGGACATAGGGTGGACATACGTTAGGAATGCTGTATTCTGGTTCCATAGGGATGCCCACCCTATACAACCTATGGGAAAATAACTTGAATTTTCCATAGGGATATTGGGTTGATATTCTATGAACGGTCGAGGTGTTAACCCTGTAATAGTGGCGTCCGTAGGGCTGGAAATAATTACACAGGGATGGGAAAACCCTATGTAAAACCTATGGGAACGCATTTCCATTGGCTTTCCATAGGGCAAAAACCTTTCCATAGGGCACTTTTAAATCCCCTATCTGAAAATCGTATGGAATGGCTCTGGAAAATTTGCCACAGGCCCCAATGGAAATCGTTTCCCCCGGGTGATCATAGGTTGGCTCACCCCATTTTCGGGATTCCATAGGTAATTTATAGGGATGGAATCAAAAAAATGAAAAATAGGGCAGGTTAAAACAGGATTTTTTTGGACCCTATAACAGCCCTACGCTCGCCCTTGGAAAATGCCTATTGAAAATGCAGAATTACACTGTTAAGGAATGCCACAGAGATCATCCCTATGATAGTGGCGTCCATACCTGTGGAATGGCCTGGAAACAGGTTAAAAAACATCACCAATGTACCATATGGAAAATCCGGAGCCTGTGGAAAAAGTGGTGTGCCCTATGGGAAATCCAGAGCCTATCCCTATGGAAACCCCTATGGAAGACCCCCTACCGCCGCCAAAAACCCCCCAAATAAAATGAGCCTGTTCGATCACCCCCAAGAAAACAAACCATTTGTTCACTGCCGAGGGGGGCAAAAAAACAAAATTGCGGCCTGTATGCGCAATTTTGGCTATTAGAGATTTTATTTCTGGAACTTCAAAAAAAATCGGGAAGAACCTGATTTCAAACGAAAATCGAATCGCATTGGGTCCGACAGCGACGACGCGCGCAGATTCCACGCATGACATCGAATTATGAATTCTCAACGGCAATCTCAGACTGGATATGCCATACGTCGACCACAGGGATGGAAATCGTAATACAGGTATGCCCAGGCCGGGACATCCTAATGGAAATCGTGCCACGACGGCGATCGATGGGAGTGTGCAAATAATCGCATGGAAAACCGTACGGAAAGCTAATTAGACCCATAAAACCCCAGGAAAAACCCCAGGTCCCAGCACACGCAGTTGTTTCCCAGTCACCTTCGTTAGTTCTTTACAATCAAAATGGCAAAAACAGCAGCCGCAGAATATGCCAAGAAGAAAGTTGAGAAGACCAAGAAAAGGAAGCCTCCCACACTCTACGACGAAGGCCGCACGAAAAGGGGCAAGAAGGGCCAGCAAGCGCGGGCCATCGCACAGGCCCAGGAGGGGAAGAAGGCCAAAGCCGCAGGCAAAAAACTAGTGAAGGAATGCTTCGGTTCGGACTCTTCGGATTCCGAAGAAGAGGAGGAGGATGACGAGGAGGAGGAGGAGGAGGAGGAGGCCGCTAAGGCGGGACCAGCAGACCAACCGTTGGACTTCGTAAAGTTGATGGAAAACCCGCGGCAGATGGCAGCGATCTTTGCAATGATGCAAAAGGCACAGCAAGGTGTGAAGATCGAGGCGGATCCAGTGGCTAGGCGGCCGTCGGGGGCGACGGACGATGAGGTTTCTTTGATGCAGGCGGACGCCCGGACCCTCATAAGCGAATGGGAGGAAGCCAAAAAACTCCCGGTGGGAGCGTGCAAAGAGGACCTTGGGAAAAAGTTCGTGAAGCTGAAACGAGAAATCGGCAAACAACATATCCCCCCCTGCACTGACAAGCAAGTTCACACGTGCCTGGTTGCTCACCTGAGCTATCGCAAGGCCCGCCGCGGAGGAACCGGCCGGTTCAAAATGAATAAGGGTGGGGACATCCGCATATATGGCGGACCGCTCAACGGTTTCACTGTGGAAAACTTCACAGGTCAATCTGTACCCAATGCAGATATCGTCAAGAAGCTCAACAAGTTCACAGACCCTGCAGCGCGGAAGGGCAAGGAGTGGACTACATTGGAGGAGCTCGTCGGCGGAACAATCGTGTGGCCAGAAGTGGATGAGGAAGATCAGGAGGATGAGGATGGGAAGGGGAAGGAGAAGGCTGCTGAGGAGGCTCCTAAGGGGGGAGAGGAGTTCGAAGGTGAAGCTGTCGAGGTACGTAAGCTCTTTGCCTGTGAGGTACACCTATGCTCACCCTGTATTATAGGCAAACTGTAGCTACGGAAGGTATTTTTGCTTTCACCCCCTACTGTCTGTGGGACAGTGGTGTCCCACCTGTGCTCACCCTGTACTACAGGCATACTATAAGTATGGAAGCTTTCAGCACTTGAATGGTATACTTATGCTTACCCTGTATTATAGGTAGACTATAGGTATGGAAACTTGGGAACTGACTTTATTTTGCTGGGTGTGTGCGCGCACTTGCTCGCAGGCCTCACGTGACTTCGAGCTGCACTGTCCAGTGGGTCTCTTCGCCAAAACCCAACAGAGCAGCGAGAAGCTTGAGGAGAAGGAGACCGCCAACTTCGAGCAACGCTCAAAGTTCGAGTTGGCGGTGGGGGTGGTGGAAGCACTACCGGGCACCCTTTCCCAAACATTCACGGACCCCCCCATGAAAGTTCCCGATGGCGTTTACGAGATCTGCCTACTCGGGAACCGTATGCCGACAAAGGCGGACGGCGGGAGCCCGGCTATCAAGTCGTTTATTATGACGTCTTTGTTAAAGCTTCACGTCAAGAAGGATAGCGCGGTGAATGCGGCGGACTTCGCACACACGGAGGAATCGGTGGGGAAACCCAAGTCCGTCCTCTGGGTGGAGGGTCGCCACCTCCGACACAGCCACAAGGCGTCGGAGGTGGTGGCCCTCAAACAAAAGAAGATAAAGGAAGCTGCTTTAAAGGTACGTTAAAGGTTTTTTTTTAAGCTTTGGAAAACCAACCAACATGACTTACATTTGCTCCATGGTTTTCCACAGGCGAATGATAAGAAGGATGAGGAAGAAGAAGACCAGGCTACGCAGGCGGAGTCGGAATGAACAATGGTGAAATAGACTGTTTATGTTGTGAAATAGACTGGAAAAAGAGGTTTATGATGTGAAATAGACTGGAAACAATGGAACAAACGTTATTACGTATTGTGTATTAAGTTGATGACCAGCATTTCATACGTATAGTATCCCTGTATTATCCTTGTACTATACCTGTGGAAATAGTATTAGCATTCCATACGTACAGTATCCCTATACTGCCCCACTACTGTGCCTATGGAAAGTAAATATTAATTAAGTTCCATACGTATAGCATCCCGATATTATCCCTGTATCGTGCCTATGGAAACCATATATATCTACTGGTTCCATACCTATACTATGCCTATAGCAAATAGTTTCCATACGGATAACATATGTAGGGAAAGATGTTTTCCATACCTATAATATACGGTTTTCATACGCATGGTATCCCTGGGGAAAAAGCTTTCCGTAGGTATAGTACACCTGCGGAAAATGCTCTCCATAAGTATAATAACCGTATGGAATATGAAATCCATAGGGCGGGTCACCCTACGGAAAGAGTTTCCATAGGTATACTCCTGATGCTGTTAACGGAATCATACGTATAATATCCGTATGGAATACCTTTCCGTAAGTATACAGCACGTATGGAATTGTGTTTCCATAGGTATAGCCATCCTATGGAACAATCTTTCCCAAAGGTGAGCCACCCAGTGGAAAACCTTTCCATAAGTATGTCGGCCGTATGGAAACCTATTTCCCAAGGGACGCTAAGTGTATGGGCCCGTCTTCCGTACGCATAATGTCCGTATGGAAAGATCTTTCCCAGGGGATACCATACCTGTGGAAAATGTTCCATAGGTATATCGACCGTATGGAAGATTGCTTCCCAAGGGATACTACGCCTATGGAGTTCGCTTCCATAGGTACACCGTCCGTATGGAAACAAGTTTCCCAAGGGGTACCATGCCTGGGGAAAAGATTTCCATAGGTATGACCTATTAGGTTCCATAGGGCCAGCATAGGGTTATCATAGGGATGGAACAGATCCGTGTGTTTTTCCACAGGGTTTTCCATACGACTTTCCATAGGAGGGCTATAGGGATGACATAGGTACGGAAAGCGCTTGATATTCCAGGACTTTCCATTGGGTTTCCATAGGGTTTTCCATACGATATTTTCCATACGATTCCTTCCATCCCTATGGAAAACGTTCCATAGGTATGGACGCCACAATCATCCCTATGGAATGCCTTGGAAAACCCTATGGAAAGCACAATCACCCTATGGAATGCCCTGGAAAATAATGAAAACCTTCCCAAGGGTGAGTATAGGGATGGAAACTCAAAATTTTTGTTTTCGAGATAACCTCCAGTATCCATTTTCCCTTTTCCATAGGGCTTTTCCATAGGGTTTTCACCTGTTTCCATGCCTATGGAAAGCTTTCCCAAGGGTTGCAGATCTGTAGGGTCTGTAACTAACAAAGCTCCTCAAGGAATCGTGTTTCATCACTATATAGCACAGACTGTTCGGCTAGTTTCCCTCGTCACAGGAATCCCTGTTTTTCCCCAACCTGCGCCGCCATAAATATCATCTCTATCGTCATCTGTCACGGTATTGTACTGACACCGTTGATTCTGTCATAATCGTTCCTAATAATATTACTATCGTTCACGATTCTGCCAGAGATAACATTTACTGATTTTGCATTCTTCATCCACGATATCAGATTCCCTATCATTATTTCTCCCAATATGCCGGTAATCTGAATCGGATCCCCCTTCCGTGGGGGTAATTGGCAGTCTATCGTGCCCCCTGGCACAGGCTTTCCCGCTCCTTACATAACTGTGACGTCGCATTTTCCCCACGCCATTACCCTTACGCGCCCCAGCGTACCACCTCCCATCAGGCTTTCATGGCTACTGCCCAGTGGTACTAGTCATAGTACCAGAATCGAATCTGGTACTATCACAAGTACCAAAACGCTAGAATTTTTTTTGATGTCCTCCTCCATCCTGATGGTGATACCATTACCTTAACGACCCAAACTGAGTTGTATTATGCCCCATTGGTCCATAGGTTACGTGTAGCCCTCCCAGTGGATGCATATTGCCAACAAGGTGGAGTTTTGTGTTACACAATGGTGTCTCACTTGTCTTCGAAATCATGGCGCTACTTTCGGATTTCTTTTTTAACAGACTTGGGATTCTATTCAACCCAGCGATGGCTCAAATTGAAGCTGTATAACATGGCCAATGATGGATGTGAGCATGGGGCAGTTGGCATACTGCCCGTCGCTGAAACTGCGACATGCTAAACATCCCATCTCCACCAAATGGTCCAACTCAAGATTCCTTAAGTATGAGGGCTATCGTCGATTTTGGAGCCTAGTCGTGGCACTAAAGCTACGAAATAAGTATATCATAACGTCGGATCGCCTCACCAGCGTTTATGACATCAAAAGTAAACCCATATATCGATTTTTCAAGACCTTTACATGCATGAGAAGTTGCCGTACTTGGACTCTACACATGGAACTTAAGTACGAAACCGCTCCCGATATTACTACAAAAAATGCTGAGAGGCCATTTTATCACACCCTTGGGTGTTATCGAATCCCAATACTGGCGTTAAAGACGTTCAAATGGCACAACGCATGACGACCACTTAGGATACATCCCAATAATGAAATTTGACATCATGCATGCCACCTCGTGGCCACATAGCGTGCCCTTTTAAGTCACCGCGCGCTTGGTACTTGTGACAGTACCAGAAAATTTAATTAATTTTATGGCGTTACACCCCCCAAAAGCACACCGCACATACACATACCTAAAGTTCACGAGAGTACATTTCAGCATCAATAACAATTCAAAAGGGTCCTAAATGATTTTTCAAAACCTTCATGGGACTCATACACCCCATCTAGTGCCCATAATAAAGCATACATTTTGGTACTTGTGACAGTACCATACCACCGGGCAGTAGCCATTCAGAATTATGGTTGTTTACACACGTGCGAAGAGGTCCCTCACGAGGGACTCCGACATCGACGCCTCGTTGAGGCTAGCTGACGCGGCTCGCAACACACCGACGGCTAGATCACCGGCTGTTACGAACCCCGACCCTGCTTCCAACACCGACGCCGACGTTGCGACGAGGAAGTATCTCCAGGAGCAGTCCAAGCTTGTGGACGAGATCTACAAAGGGCGGCTGCATCGGACATGGGCCAAGGGTATCCGCGAGGATATCCTTGGCGACAAGAAGCACTACTTCAGCGGTACGGCCGACGCGGACCTCCTGTCCTCCTCTCCGATGTGGTGGTTCAGCTGCGTACGGAGTTCGAGTCTGCCGGGTTGGAGCTGGCCTCGTTCGACCTTGACGACCCCCAGGCTCTGGTGGTGGGCAAGGTGAACGCCCTCCTCTACGATGTGCTTGCGCTTATATATCATCGAGAAGCACAGCAACGCCCACGTCTGGCTTACGGGTACCGACGCGTCTGCCGACCGAGATGGACGGCGAGCGCTGGTGGACATCGTCAAGCGCAGCGTACCTGTAGCGCTGAGGGAGTCCTTCCAGCAGGAGCACGCCGCGCTGAGTTATTCCGCGAACGTTGACCCGCAGCCGATCTTGGCTCGGGAACAACGTTTGGTGCGGGATAACAAGGCAGCCGACTGGACACCCACCGAGGCCACCAGGAAGCTCAGCCTGTACAGCCGGCTTGACCCGGTGTTCTACGCCGCGGTCAAGGTGCGTTACCCCATGGTAGCCGATCTCGCGGCGGTTTCCCTCGATGCTCTGCGCTCTCTGGTTGTGGAGATTTACCAGGCATGGGCGCAGACGGACGTCGGGAAGGCCTTGCTGGCTAAGCCCGCAGGTGGTGGCACGTCGGCCATGCTCACCAACAACGAGCACCAGGCGCTACTGGACAAAATCAACGAGCTGACCGCGCTGGTTCAGCATCCAAAGGTACGAGGCGGCTACGCCGGTGGTGCAGCGGCAGCAGGACCCGCCGCAGCGGCAGCACGGCCAGCGCCGGCAGCAGCAGCAGCGCGGGCAGTCGCAGCGGGGCTTCCGCATGGGGGTCCAATCCCCACCGGCAGTGGGCTACGATCGTGACGAGCAGCGGGCGAAGCCGCTTTGTACCCGCTGCAAGAAGTCCGGTAAGGAGCTGTACCACTTCTACCGCGACTGCCCTCTTGGCGGTCGCCAACATCCCCCCACCTCAGCCGCGGCTTTCTGCGTCCCCATCGACGAGGAGGATGCGGAGGGCGTGCATGCACTCGCCATGTGTGCTGTTTTTCAGGAGGCAGCGGATGATGGGGCTGAGGCTTTTGCCCGCGCGGCGACGACGTACGGTCCGCCAGCGGTGCTGTGCGGGGGTGTTGTGGGAGGCATCGACGTGTCGGCCTACGGCTTCTCCGTTGACGCGGTGACGCCGGTGGCGGGGACGTCCGGTGACGACATCCTGCAGCGGCTGGACGACCTCGCGGCGGAGGTCAACGCGGCGGTAGAGCCTAAGGTACATTACACTCACGCCTCTTTCCCGCCGTCTGGGGGCATTGCGACGCAGGCTTCGGCTCTGGTGTGTGACACTGCAGGCGCAGGTATCACACCGGAGGAGCAGGTTCCAGCAGGTGGTGCGGCGGCATCGGCATCCGCCGTGCCGGCCCCTGCTATGCCTGTCTTGGAGAATGAGAAAGAGCTCCTGGAGCTCTACGGCTACGGCCCGCCCGTGTCCCTTCAATCGACGCGGGTGACCACCACGGAGAAGTCGGGCGGTGAATTCGCGGGGGTTGTGGAAACTATCAACCACGCCGCGGTTGCGCCGGTTGACTTGACCGGCTACGACACCGACGACTATGAGGATTTTGCAGACGGCAGCTTCGCCGTCAACGCGTCAAGCCGCGGGCTCCGGCCATCTCGGCCAATCATGCGTCAGAGCCCGCAGCCCACGTGCCTGAGTCTGGTGGTGCTTCCCGCACCTACGGATGTGGCAAGCCGCCATGGGGCTTCCCCGCACACGCGGGCCCGTGGGGTTTTCCTTACTTTATCTCCCTCATTCTTTTCATCTCGATCATGGGTGTGGGGGCTGCCGCCTACACGGCGGCCAATGACATCGACGTTGTGCAGGTATCGGGTCGGGCTGCACCGCAGCCTGTGCTGTGCAAGGGAGGTTTATGCATCTACCCTGGTATAGCCGAACTGGACCCCGTCACTCGATGCAGTACTGCACTCCCTGGGTGCTGCGACGGTGGTTCACCGGCCGCCTGACCCACTGGAGAGCAGTGCTGCGAGCTACTACCGTGGACATTGTGGTGACGGTGCCCCTCTGGACTTTGACCCCGAGTAGCGTTCCTTATGGCTCTGGCAGTACACCACTCTGGTGGTGTGCTGAGATGTACTTTGACCTCAACACGGTCTTCAATTTGGTTTATGTTTCTACTTTGACACCTTTGAATTCTTCAAGCTGACTTGCTGACACAGTGCTTTTCAGTAGTTTAGCAAGACCTGCGTGCCTGTATGTTTCCGCTCTTGTGCCGGCTAGAGGGTTCCAATTTGTGTATCAGAATACTGTAGCACAGTTGGATTAGCAGTTAGGATTGTTACCCTAGCTTCTGCCCTAACTTACCCTAACTTCTCTGACTTACCTGTCAGTCGCCACCCACAGTGCTGGGGTGGTGTGCTGAAATCTGTATAGGCAGCCCTGACCGGGAGTCCCGGTGCAGGCCCCTATGACAGATTCCTAGGTAGCCAACAACCCAACACTGGACTGTGACTGACCCGTAAGCCCGTGTTGTGACACATCAAGGTGTCACAGGTAGCTAGGACCGAGACCGTTCCGACTCCGTGACCGTTCCGGGTATATCTAGCTTAGGGTTTATTTTCTTATGCGAGTTTATCTATATTGGTTCCAGGACTGTCTGATATCCGTGAACCGGGATATTCCAGTACATTTTGGGGATTTTGTTGCCTACTTTGTGGGGCCAGGGGATGGTACGGTCATTTTTTGATCTTGGCGCCCGTTTGGAGCGTCAAATTTGTGTGGCATACCCCCTATGATATGGTATGGCACACTGTCATGCCCGTGTCATACCGTCTTTGCGCACCCCATGCATCCCCGTGAGGCCGGTAGCGAAGGCCCCATGTGGCGAGGATCAATTTGTGGACTCTAATGACCCATTTTAGCGCCATGGTGCATGGGTATACCCACACGTATACCTTCTATGAGCCGAGATCCAAACGTGGGTCATTTTGCGACCCCCAAAACTGAGGGTGGTGCACATGAATCGGAACATATTATCGACTTCATCGACCTTCTAATGCGTTTC
>LGRX02005018.1:0-19833 GCA_001247695.2 Cymbomonas tetramitiformis
TCCCCGAGCGCTCGACAAGGTGGACGCCCACAACTGGATACTGACCGCCACCTGAGCTCCCCGAGCGCTCGACAAGGTGGACGCCCACAACTGGATACTGACCGCCACCTGAGCTCCCCGAGCGCTCGACAAGGTGGACGCCCACAACTGGATACTGACCGCCACCTGAGCTCCCCGAGCGCTCAACAATGTGGACAGCCCCCGCCTGCACATCAAGCGCCACGGCGAGCCAGACTGTTGCGCAAGCTTTGCCAAAACGCAGTAAGCTTTAGGCAACTAGCGGGAAATAAGTGTTGAGAGCGAAGGCAGCTGACGGTGTGAGCGATACGAGACGACTCTTTTTGATGCGAAGGTGAGGGATCGGAGGAACTCAGGTAAATCAGAATACTGCGGGATGCTGTGATCAATTTAGTGTGCAGCATACCCAAGATTGATGAAGCCGAAGGAATACAGCGTGTGCACGATAATCCTGGAACACCCGCACCATGCGACAGCCATTCACATCTTGCAGGTTATATCTGAACGCTCTGTGCGGACTCCAGCTGCAGGTTTCGAGAGGCATGGCCGCGCTACGCCTCGCACACTTGCTGCCAGCACAGTGAGCGCCAGTTCCCAAACCAGCTAAGGGCTAGGTTGATTTCTATATTCTCCTTTTAATATTCTCCTAACAAACACTAACCTGGATGTCGACCCCGCAAAGCGTAATCTTGCGCAAACGGTGAGCCAACCCGCGTGCTAGGCTCGATGCGCTTGGCTCAGGTCAAGCGAAAGGATGTGCGGTTGACATTTGCAAACGCATCTGTTGGTAACAAGGAAAACGGCTAGACGGGCGCACCACTCCCCGCAGAGAAAGCCCCCGACGAATATTAGAACGGCATTCGTCCTCTTCATGTTTAACACCTTACGAAGGTTGCGCATTTTCAAAATACTCATTGCGATAGCAGATATTAATATCTCGGGCCGAGATTACTATCGTTCGGGAAAGGCCGAGGGCTACGTTGTGACCCGAGACCGTTTCAGCAGCTTGAACGTTGGGCAATATTATTACGTGGGAAAGCGACGCCGAACTGATACAGTAGCAGGGCAACTTCGCCAGGCAGGCAGTGTCCACTATTTGCGCTTGAAAACCAGGTATTCCACGCACGAAAATAGTGTCAAATACGAATCATAATTCGTTTCAACCGAAGCTCTACGGTCATGTCGCGTGTGCAAGAACGAGGCAGCAGGCCTACAAACTCGCAGACGAGAGTATAAGTTCAACAGTACAGTACAGTATTCCTTGAGGATTAACGAACACACGAGCACGCGACGGGGAAAAAACACTCCGACTCCCGTCGCGTGTCATCATATCCGAATGATCTATGATGCCGATCGTGATGAACCGATGCTGAATTGATGATGATGATGCTTGAGTTGATGATGATGTGCATGTCCGTCCATGTGACGTCTACAGTGTCAGTGTCAGTGTCAGTGTCATACGGGATACGGCGCGGCGCCGCGGCGCGGCGATGCGATGTCATGTCATGTCACGTTATGAATATTTTTTTAAAAAGTCTGGGGTTCTGATTTATAATTTCGAACCATCCAGGAGACCTGAAACTTCGGATTTTCGCAATCTGTAACTGTCATATGATTTATAGGATCCTACCTGGAAATGCAGGATTCTGTAGAACTGTGTAGACACAGGATCCTTGCCGATCAACGTAAAATCGTAAAATCGTCAGTCCTCAGCAGATCGGCGTCAGCGGTATTTAAAAAGTAAAAATTATAAAAAACGTATCGAGGGGGAAAACAGTATAAACTATAAAGTGTTTTCGAACATCAACATGGAACGGATAGCCATAGCGCTAGCGTCAAGCGTGTGTGTGACTCTCGTCTGTGTAGACGGGAAGTAGCGATGCTAGCGACTGCGACTGCGAGGTCTGCGACTGCGACTGTTGATCTGTGTTCATCACTTCGACTTGTTCAACTCAGGCCTCTCAACTGTCAAATTCTCAGATCTCACTCGAATCTCTGTATCTGTATCATCGCATCGTGTCAATTTTATATAATGCCACGTCATATCATGTCATTTATATTACGTAATATCATATTATGCCATGAGCTCACGACACCCTTTTAAAAAGTTTATAAAGGATATTGATAGATTGAGCATCCGATCGTCATATTCATATTCATAGCTCTACTGTACTCGATGCTGTTAAAACTTGAAGTGCCCGTCGCGTGCCCCTCCGGTAGAGTGAACTTGTTTGTGTTTTATACTGAAGGGCTCAAAAAAAGTGATGATATGGTGTCCACGGAAAGAACAATCATTTCGGATAGCCCTTCCTGCAATTCCCGCTTCTCAGTTAGGGCGTTTGGTATTATGTGCAGCTGTCGTTGAGCGCAGTTGACGCGTCAGCATTTGGCAGAGACTCGGCAGAGAGCGGAACCCTCTCCATCTTAAGCGGCGCAGAACACCGAGCAGTCTACTCTAGGCGTAAAGCAGAGCGTAATATTCACGCGCATAAATAACTGCGCTGCGGCAGCCTTCGGCATCCTCGTCCTAAGCGAACCACTTATCTTGTACTCCTCCAGAATGAATTCCAGCTCAAATGTCGAGCAATTAAAACAGGAACTGCTGTACGGAAAAGGCTATGTCGTATTCAGAAATGTGATTCCAGCATCCACTGCTCTCACCTGTCGTTACAAGGCGTTGAAAAAGGCAAACGACGAAGCCTGGGACGGATGGCCAGGAGTTCGTAGTAAACGCATAAGGGATAACTTAGAGTGGGGAGGAGAAGCGTACGCTGACGTATTAAACAAGACTTGCGCTACGCTCATGCCTGTGGTTGAAGCTGTGCTAGGGCCGAGCAGCTGGCTGACGTCTTTCCAAACTCTCGGTGAGTCCCTGCGCTGCGATCTTTTGTGCAGCGAAAAGACCTTGTCAACAGCCTGCTCAGTTTTCGTCTGTTACACTCCAACCGCAGTGTTATACCCCTACAATCAGTTGAGCGCGGAGGAAGAGGATTGTTTGTGCTCGGGTGGACTCCACAATGACTTTCCATATGGGGAGTTTAAGGAGGTCATGGACAAAGAGGTAGGACTTCAAGCCTGGTTTGCTCACGTGTGCCCCGTAACTCTCCGTTGAAAGAGTCAGACCGTGCAGCCTGGTTCGCCCCACGACGCTGGGTAAAGCGTGAACCTATCTGGTAAGGCTGGTTGCATAAATGGCCACTTCTGCAACTGTGACGCTGTTGTACATGGATATCGCTTGTAATCATACTTTACAAATCCGTCTGCATACTTTCCAGGAACCGTTTTAGACGACACTCATACTAGGACCTGCGGTAGGCAACTCAGAGGCACGTTGGAGCGCCTTGACGTGCAGCCCTTTGGCGGACGCAGGTTTTAGGACCTGTCGCAGGCAACGTAGAGGGACGTCCTATGGGACACGGTAACGCTGGCTGGCAATTTCCTGAGGGATTCAAGCCAGGTGTTTCCAAATCTCAAAGTATCCGATACTCCCTCCCTATGTGTTCGCCTGCAGCATTTTTCGTGCACTTCGGCGATATTCCATATAGTTCGACGACGGGTGCTGTTACCTTTTGATACCCCGCGCACACAAAATCCAGTACACCGCAGTGACTGTATGGACGGCGCAAGTTTCCGTCTCGCTGACATGCAGTATGGCAATGCAGGTCAGAGAGCTGCGCCGCACACGCTTCAGGTGACACGTGTGCTCACATCAGAGAGACGCATCATAACATCGCATATCACGTGTGAAAGTGGCTTTTCTAGTCTCATCTGTATCGCGCTGCAAAATTGAGCCTGCATTTTCTGGAGCGCTTCGAAACGTGCCCACCCAAACGATGTGGAAGAGTGTGCTCGCCAGTTCCTGCCAGATTAAGATACGATTCGCTACAGCATCTACGAAGTCGTGTACCTGTTGATTACAACGGTTGCATCTGACGAACCTAGTTAAAGGCACTGACTGCCTGACTGCCTGCGCGGCGGGGAGCGACTGACGCCCTGACTTCTTCTGGATAGACGATCTGGATCACCGACGAGTTCACGCGCAAGCGCGGTGCAACTCGGCTACTGCCCGGTGATTCCCACGCCCAGCGCCGCCAGCCGCGGCACGCGGCACTCCCCGCAGAAGCCGTCTTTCCGGGCATCTAGATCCGTGTACAGCAATCAATGCAGGCATAGAGGGAGGAAGTGACTGGTAGCGCGCTGCCAGGAGCTTATGGCCTGGGCCGCTTACTTTCGCGCTCAGCAGAAGCTGTGGCTGTTGCGCAGGCAGCCAGGTGGCAGGCCTCGTGCCGAACAGTGGCGCCGGGCCAGACTGGGACCAGTTCACCAAGGTAGCCCCGCTGTGGCAAAACCGTCACTTGTGTCTAAGGGCTGGATTCGGCCTGAAGCACGACAGCGTTTGAAAATGCAGCTGAACCTTCGTCTGCGGTCGTTGGTGAGCTGCTCGTAAGGCTGGGTCCACGACTTGCTACAGTGACATTAAGTGGCCCCTTGTGTGGGTCGCAAGGAAAGATCTGGAGAACACTCTGCGTATTCCTACCACGCTGTTCTACAGTCAGCGTATCGGGGACACTGTGTGAGCAGCCATCGCTGCCTGGGATGCTCCGGCTGCACTTGTATGAGGTAGTCACAAGCACCAGGCGCGGGAAACAGTGGCACGATGACCTCGGGGGCGGGAAGGGGCCTGTGTAAGGGGGGCAGCAACAAGGAGAACGCGCGCCCCGTGGCGGTGGCGACCTTGGCTGGGGTTGACCGTGTGGGGGGCGAGTGTGCATGGGGAACATGAGGCAGGGCGCCGTGACCGTGGAGGCGTCGCCCGGCGATGTGCTCATGTATGTGGGCGCGGTGTGGCACACGATCTCGGTGAACCGGGGGCTGTCTCCGCGGGTGGCTCTGCTCGGGCAGTGGAGCACGCACCACGCGGCTCCCCTGGAGGCGCACGCATGGATGACGAGCCTCTGGGTAAGACCCCCCTCTGCTCGGGCAGTGGAGCACGCACCACGCGGCTCCCCTGGAGGCGCACGCATGGATGACGAGCCTCTGGGTAAGACCGCCACGCGGTGCCCTGGTGAGGCGGTCCCTGTGCTTGAGAAGGCCGCCCGAGCCGACGGGGCCTGGAAGGCTTCCCATGGAATGCCAAGGGCAAGGCTTCCTCAATGGATCAGCCTGGGTCATGCACATCACTACACACACATCGTGAGCGGGGTGATAGAGATATGGCTCGCGCAGCTCGGGGGGCAGGGATGAACCGGCTTCAGGCACAAGCCAGCAGTGTGCTGGCGGTACAGATGCAGAGGGGCTCGGGTGGATCAGCGAGGCTTAGGGGGTCCCATTCTTCACTAGTGAGCTCCGGAGAATCCGGATGAGTGTCCCGAAGTGTGTGCTGAATCCTTTGATCCCCGGCGTGGGTACATAGTGCAGTCTCCTGTGGCTACGGGGTGCCAAAGGAGTCGGTCCAAGGATAAGCATACACACACACACGTCTTGGGGGTGCCGGTGGGGAAGGCAGAGGCGGTCAGTGTGGAGATGTTGAAGAAGGTGGAGGAGTTATGTGGCATCCTGCCCCTCTTGAACAAGCTTGGGCATGCGCAGGCCCAGGGGCTCCTGCTTCGATTCTGTGCCCACCCGAGGCTGGGGTTCTGGCTGCGAGGTGTGCCGCCGGAGATGATGCGGGAGGCGGCTGAGGAGCATGACAGGAGGATGCAGGGGGCGTTGCGGGACTTGCTGCCTGGCGGTGGATTGGCGTGGCACTCCTGTGAGTTTGCCACCCTCCCGCATGGGATGGGCCTGACTAAGGCGGCGAGGGTGAGCAGTGCGGCCTGGCTTGGCGGGTTTGCGCAAGTCTGGGAGGATATGCGGGAGCTCTTTCCAACAGTGACGGCGGGGACCGAGGACCTCGGGGCTGAGAGCGACTTGCCGTATGTCAATTCTTTGCAAGCGGCCATGCAGAAGGTGTCGGAGGCGATGGAGGTGATTGGGGAGGCGAGGGGAGCAAATGAGCATTTGCCACCACAAGTGCCAAAGGCGGACGACGTCAAGAAGTTGAGTGATTACAGCAGGTCTCAAAAACGTGCCCAACGGGTCTATGCTGCTGTCCTCCACTCTGTGGATTGGCTTTGGCTGGCTGGGCACGTGGGGGCGTCTCGGCTCCCCTGGCTTTTCTCGGTGACCTTCAACAGTATTGGGCCTGCTTTCTTGAGGGGTGTTCCATGCTGCCCAGCCCTGGAGCTCAGTTGCTTCGGCGGAATACCGGGTGGCCCTGCGGCAAATTCTTCATGCGGAGCAGCCCCTCCTTGGCCAAGTGGAGGAGTGCCCCGATTGTGGAGGAGAGCGGGATCCCACCGGGACACACTTACTGGCATGCCGGGGGGAGTGGGAACTGGGGGAGGAAATTGGTACTCTTTCATCCACCACAAACTGCAGAGGGTGCTGTTCGAGGTGGCCAAGTCTGCCTATCCCTTGGCGTCTGCATTGCACGATGACTTCGCGGGCTACCTGACCTACTCACGGAATCATTGCCCGGATGTGACAGTGCTAAATGCGGAGGGACCGGGCCAGCATGTGCTGTTTGATGTGGCCACGGCGCGGCCGATGTCAGACGCGCACCTGGGAGCGGCCATGATGGCCCCCGGGGCGGCGGCGAAGAAGGTAGAGGAGAGCAAGGTGGCGACGTACGGGGATGTCCGCCCACATCACTTCATCCCCTTTGGGGTGGAGGTGTACGGTGGGCTGGGGCCTGCGGCGTATGGATTCCTTCGGAAGACGCAGCGGCGCTTCAGGGAGCGGCGGTACATGGAGGCGAACGCGGAAGGGGGAGAGCAGGTGGATGGCAATGGGGACGAGGACGAGGACGAGGACGAGGAAGCGGCACGTGGCGGGGCGGTGGGCTGGAAGGAGAAGTGGGTCCGGCTGCTTTCTTTCGCGCTTGCACGGGGGGTTACAGGGCTGATCATCAGGCGGGCTGTAGGGCGATGTCCGGCCGGAAGTGGGTGGCGTTGGGCTGGCGGAGGGCGTGTGGGAGGAGGCATGGGCCCGGACCTGGATCGGGGGGAGGCGGACCGACGGGAAGGGGCGGAGAGGTTGGCACTGATGGACAGAGCGTGGGAGGACGCGTTCGAGGAGACAGACTATGCCACGCAGGATGGGTCTGGCGGTGGGATGCAGGAATCTGAGGGAACGCAGCGTGAGCAGTCTGGGCAGGCTCCCGGTGAGACAGGCGAGGCAGGCGCGATGGCATCGAGGCTTTTGGAGAGCATGGAGGACGTGCGGCGGGAGGTGGAGCATCTGGGCACTGTGGAGGGTCAAGAAGGGGGCACCGCCGAGGCGCGATCTGGAGGGGCACGGGCAGGCATAGGCGGGCTCAGCCAGGCGGCGTCAAGTGTCGAGGATATCTTGAATGAGTGGGATGACCTTTTGTCGCCGGGACCGGGGAGTGGGGTCTGGACTCAGGAGCAGAGTGGGGCCTCGCCGGAGCAAGCAATGGCCTTGGCTGAGGGAGGGGTGGCCACCTTGATGGGGGCGAGCAGGCGGGTGGCCGGCCTTCTTGGGGGGGTTGATGGCATGGGGGGAACTGATGAGGATGACGGGGGAGATGTGGGGAGGTCCGCGGGTGGAGATGACACACGCCGGGCCCCTCAGAGCCCGGGGGGCCATCCTGGCAGCGATGACCACTTACAACAGGTTGCACGGCAGCATACGGCATCTCATCAGCTTCCGCGCCCATCGGGCGAGGTTGCTGGCCGTGCCGGAACTAACAGTGAGCAGCTGTCGGGAAGGCGACGACCGGGTGGTGAACTATCGGCCAACGGGAGGGCTTGGGACACACAGGCAACTGTGGGGATGGGACCCCAAGTAGGAACAGTGCGGCGTGACAGTTGCAGCGCAAGTGTGGAGCGCATTGCTCAAGTTCGCGGCCACCTCGTAAGGCAATCCGCGCAAGGGCTCCAGTCACGGGGAGTTGGTGCGGGGGGTAGAGGGCTACAGGCGCAAGTCGGTGGCGGATGCGCAAGTTTGGATGAGGGCAACCCAGTTTATCATTCTCAGCCCCTTGGGACAGCGCTTGGGCATTCTGGCCGTGCCGTGGGTGGGCAAGCTCTCTTGAGACCAGGCTGTAGGCGGCACCGGGGTGATGTGGGGTGTGGGCTTGGTGGTGGAGGGGTGGCTCGATTGGCGGGGGTGAGCCGGCTCCAGAGACACAGCAGCAGTGCGCCGGCAGGACAGCCGCAGAGGGGCTCAGGTGGCCCAGTGAGGCTCAGGGAGCAGAGGGGTGGTCTTGCGCGTGGGCTTGGTGGTGGAGATATGGCTCGCGCAGATCGGGGGGCAGGGATGGACCGGCTTCAGGCACAAGGCGGCAGTGCGCTGGTGGTGCAGATGCAGAGGGGCTCGGGTGGCTCAGCGAGGCTTAGGGGGTCCCATTCTTCACTAGTGAGCTCTGGAGAATCCGGATGAGGGTCCCGAAGTGTGTGCTGAATCCTTTGATCCCCGGCGTGGGTACATAGTGCAGTCTCCTGTGGCTACGGGGTGCCAAAGGATTCGCAAGGATAAGCATACACACACACATGGCTGGATGTGGGAGAGGAAGAGGTGCCACCCATCATCGCACCTGCACTGTGGAGTCATAATTAAACCCAGTGCTAAGGAGGCGGGATGCAACCCAATACTATGCAAGCATAATATGACCCGTGCCGCCTGCATGACGCATGCAGGAGCATGATGTCACTGCTCACTGCGGACATATGCCACCGATTCCTGGAAACATGCCTCTGCTGCCTGGCGTGTGAGCTTGGAGGATGGGTTGTGGGGGCGTGGGCTGCACAGGTGGAGGCGCGCCTCACCGATGAGGCCCAGTAAGCACTCCGCCCACCTCCCTCGCTTCTGTTGTTGCCGCTGCCTCCTCCCCTTCCCCACCCCCTCTGCGTACCTGCTGCCATCTCCTCTGCCTCCTCCCCGCCACCCCCAACTCCCCTCCCCGCCTGTTGCCTCCCGCTGCCCCTTCCGTTGTGTTACCCGCTGGCCCACCCAATGCCTCCCCTGTTGCATCCCCTCGGTTGAAACCGCAACTGCCTCCCTCGTCCCCTCCCTCTCTTCGCCCCCGCCGCCTCCCCGTAGCCCCCACTGTTACCCCCACCACTGCGCTGCATCCCCTGCAGCCGTTCTGCTTGCCTCCCCATCTGCACTCCCTGTGCCCCCCAAGTTGCCCGTGCCACTGCCACCCCTGCTCCCCCGGACTGCCTCCTCCATTGCCACCACTTTCATTGGCGAGCATAGCTTCGGAGATTTTCCCTCACTGCCCGGTCCACTGAAGGGAAATCCAACACTAGATCTTGCACGCCCGCTGCGAATTGCCCTCGTGCGATGTCATTGGAGCAGCAGATACCTTCTAAGAGACAGCCGGTGGTCTCAACCAGTTGGCAATGGTTTCTGCCTGCTCGTCTACGGGGCACAGTCCCGCATTTGATTGCTCTTCGCAGTGTGAAACCGAAGGTGACAGCATGACGCTCAAAACGGCGGAGGGAGCTGGCGTGCAGGGTGATGCTCGGGCTGCCGAGTGCGCACCAGCCATCGTGCGGCCACACCGGTGAGGCCGGCAGCGCAGGCATCCCCGATCCGGCCGTGCGCCCTTGAATCCGCGCCGCTGAATTCTTGCTGCCGGAATCTGTTGGCTGGGTTTGCAATACTGAATGGTCGCAGCTTTGCCTCCCCCCCACTCGCGGCTTTGTGCAGCTTGGATTCCGGACGTCGGATTCCCGCCGCTGGATTTTCACCGAGATTCGGGGCCGCATTCGTTCGCCGCCAGAAACCAGCCATGATAACAGCAGCAACACGTGATTGCGAGCCGTGAGTGCAGGGGCGCTGTGGCGCGGCGCGGCAGGTGTGGCGCGGCCACCTCACCGGGATGCTCCGCGCCCACTCCTCTCGTGCATGCTCTTCGGCGTCGACACCCTCTTGCGGGCGGCCGTGTTCCCCAATGTAGACTCTTACAGCAGGTACAGGCTGGCGTGTCCCCTCCAAGACTCCGCACAGCTGCCCTCGACTTCCGCTCCGAGTTGCCGGATGCGCCACTCCGAGGAGGCCACGAGTGCGGCGCCCTCTGTCATACTCTGGGCTGTGATGTGCGTCATGCGCTGTAAGAGCCGGTGCAAAAAAAGCCGTTGCCTCCACTTTTCAGACTTCCAGAGCCTTTGCACAACGCCGCAAATGGCACAGCCGCTTTGTTCCGGAATGTTGATTCTTGCATGTGGGTGACGCCAGCGGGGTGGACCTTAGTTTGCACCAATCTCCTTGCGCCACGTCGCATGTGCATGAGCAGGCCAATGAAGATCGAAAGCATGACGATATGATGTGGGTGTGTGATGTGATATGGTAGATTCGTCTGTCGTGCTGCGAGGAGAGGCAGAAGGTGGTGATGTACACTTTCTGTGTTTTCCCTTGAATTTTGTGGGGAGCACTTAGGTGCCCGCATGTTTCCTTTTTTTGACATGGGGCGTCCATGCTGTGTGGTGTGACTGCATTCATGACATAACCATGGACCAACAGGTCCCATCCATCGACCGGGAGCCACTGGGGGGCATGCCAGCAGGGTCCGCTTACTCCGTTACCCAGAGACCAACAATTGTTTGGCGACGATCGGTCACATCGTATCATCTTTCCATGCTGATTTGCATTTGGGTTGGGAATATGTATGCGTTTGTGGTATCTTGTCACGGCCCCGTCCTGCTCTTGATTTGCTTTTCACATCCACTGGGATGATGATGGGCTGGCTTTTGTTGGCCGATCTCATGCCGTTCAGTGTGTGATGTGATATGCAGGTATTTGGGCCTGTTTTCAGTAGCAGCGACTCTAACAGTGGCAGCGTCCGGAGTTGCGGGGGCTGCGGCATACCGGTCAGGAGCCGTGTCCTCCAGCGGCATGTTGGCCACCGCCGCGGCAGGAGTGCGTCCCCGCTCTTTTATCAAGCTCCCCATTGTACTGGTGGGAAGCACACACATATTAGCCCTGTGAACATGCGTTGTGGATATTCGTGAGAATTTGGTAAACTGCGATGCACTGGCAATCAGCCTGAGCTTTTACATCATTCTTCATTTCCTAGAGGTGGTGCACAAAGACGGTGTAAAGCTAATTGTCAGATTGGTTCATGAGCATTGTCTTATATATCTACACCTTTGTGCTGAATATGCACGGTGTGCTTTGAATGACAATCATGGCTCTTTTCATGAGTCGCGGGTTCACGAATCAGTGGAATACTTTTGATTGGTATCAGCTTCCGGATCGTGTTTGTGAAACTTGCTCATGAATTGGTCTATTGACTAACGCTGGGCGTCCATAATGGTGGGCATGGTGCAGGCGTGCCTGACCATGGGATACATCGCCGGCGTCACCACTACGATTCGTCGATTCGATTTTTGATGCACATTTTGTTGGGCATACTGGAAATATGAAAATATACATAAATATACAAAGATAAACATAAAATATAGACATGAATTAGATCTTGAGTCGCCGTTCCTAGGTTGGCATGGTCGGGATTATAGCTTCGATTTGAGATATGCTATGCTCGAACCTTTGTCAATAGTAGAGGCAGATGTACCCTTAAATTAACTGTAACCTTATCTGGACCGGGTCTGATAAATATGGAAAGTGTAATTATAATGGGCAAGTTTTCCCTTTGCCGAAGCAATATTTAGCAATTTCGAGGATTTATATAGTGATAAAGGGATATCCAAGTTTTGGAATAATTTGTCCAAAAGTAGTATTGTTATGCCCCCCCCTCGCTCCGTTCGGCGTTCTGGCGCCCGTTAGGCGCGAGGGGGGGCACCTAACTACGTTGATCAAAAGACAGACGCACGAGCCACGTCGGACGATACAGTCGAATTCGGAATTGCCCATATATGTATGCTATTTCGCAAATCTGTAACGCATGGCATGTTGCGCATGACATGTTACGCTATCCTGTACAGTAAATGGTCTCGATCAAAAAACAGACGCGCGAGCCATGTCGGACGATACACATAGACACACATACAGTTCTGAAAATATTTAAATGAGACCGTTCGATTAAAATCGACGATCAGATTGCAGTTTCAGATTTGACTCTCTTACCACATTTGTTTGCTCGGCCGATCCCAACGCTCATCCTGCGAAACACTTCCCTTTCGTTTGGTTACACCATTTCCTGTCAGTGTGTGCACATCCCCTGCATGTTTAGCTGCTTTGGCCCCTTCGCTTTTTTGTGTCCTCAGATTGATTGCAGGTACTGCTTTCGTGTGGGAGGTAGACGGTATGTCAACTACGATGGCATATGGTGGAAGACACTTCCTGGTCAACGTTCGTAGCATACGTGACTCTTGTTTTTACATGTTTGCCTCGGAAGTTTTGATATCCTCTTTCCTCGTTCCTTTTCGATTCTTGTGCATCTGAGAACTTCAGGTGATTTTCAGCCGTGGCAGCCTGAGCTATTTGAGTCAAACCCGCGTGTCCTTCTCGTTAAGATTCCACGCTAGTTGTTTGCTGCCGGTGCGTCGGCCATTTCAGACAGACCCTTCCGCGCGTGCTGGCATGCGCGCGTTGCAATTTTTTTTTGCCTTTGTTTTGGCGGTGGTTTGTCGTCAGTTGCGCTGATTGTTTGCTCTTACTAGTGTTGTATTTGATTTAAATGTTTGTTCTCTTCGTTTTCTACTTGCGTTTTTACGGGACTGACTGGTCAGCTATGATCCTTACATAGCGCAGAGTCTGTCTGTGCCCGGCATGCGGGTATGTCACACCTTTTCGGTATGTGTTCTGCTGCGTGCATGCAATTCCTGGCTCGCCATTGCAGCGCATGAGGCAGGGCAGTGCGTTAGCCTCTGGCACGCCTCGGGACCACATCCGACCCTGCCACTGCAAGGTACGGTTCCCCTGCTTGCTAAACGTGGAGTTATGGATGGCGTTTGTGATGTTGGTCGCCCCGATTTGATTTTGACTTAACCTAACGTCGTGTGTGCTTGTCGTTATCCAGGTCGCAGCTTTAATTATGTTTTGAAACGGTGGTATATCCAAGTCTCAAGTTAGGCGTTCATGCCAGTCCCCCTTTTCTTTGTTGCATATTTGGCCGTCTGCCCAGTTCTTTCTCGGCACGTCGGATGCACAGGTGCAAACAGGTTTGCCCGAACACCCATCCAGGTTTGACACTTCTGTTGCATGCATACTCGACTGTGCGTGCTTCTTCGTTATTTTCATTTCGTGGGGTTCGCTGACTGTGCTATGTATGTGGTGTGGTACGCGGGACTATGTATTTCTGACGGAGTGTGACGATCTTGCTAGTGGCGTGGGACAATACCCGACCCTGCCACTCTAAGGTGCGATTTCCCCGCTTGCTATTTGTGGAGTTCCGGATCGAGGGTGGGATGTCTGTCGCCCCGACCTGACAGACAAGTATGTTCCTTTCCACTTTCACCTAATTTTGTTTGTATTTGGCATCATGCAGTGTTCAGCTCTGTCATAATATATCGACGGCGGCGACGAATCGTCATCGTCACCCACTGTTTGGAGAACAGGTACCCACCCTTTAGGTCATTTGTCGATCCTGACTGTGTTCTCGTTTCGGGGGTTTTTTAAAGTATGCACGTTCTTCCAGTGCCCCTTTTCTTTGTTGCATGTATAGTGTTTGCTCTTGAGCATCTCTCTGTACTGTATGTTGTCTTTGCAATTTTGTAATTGTTATGACGAACGCAAATCTAGTTTGCATCCTGGTTGCCTTGTGCCCATCGCAGGAGTAGCTAAAGGCGTCTTCTGATTCTGTGAGCACTTTGTAGTGTTGGTCACCTGACTGTACAGAGTTGTTCATTCTTTTGCACTTTTAGCTCAAAGTTGTCAAGGTCCTATGGACCGGAAATATGGCACGGCTGTTATTGAACTGTAACAGCAACGTGTAAGTATAGGTGGGTATGAGTGCAGCAGTCTGGTGACCAGAAGTGCGTGCTTGAGCTCAATGCTCCTCATATACTCTAGTGCTCTCACGCATCTCATGCGTTACCACCATCGAGTTGTGAACTCGAGAGCACTAGGTGAACTTGACGCATCGGCCAGACAATATAGTCATTGATGCTCGCATGCTGTTCAGTGCATGCGTGAAGCGAAGACGTGTCTTGACAGAACCCTTCAGTTCTTGAAGGCTTGTCTTGCTTCGCCATCTCGATGCCATATACTTAGCCTCTCGATGATAGATGTCACTCACCTTAGGTGGATGATAGACATACCGACTGTACATGTCATAGTCGACCGTACTGACAATACTTGACGACCGTATGTCATCATAACACATGACATGACATGACATGACATGACATGACATGACACGTATGACACGTATGCCCCATATGGCATCGGTCATATCCCTGACAGATCTCCCCTCTTGGAAGTGTTGTGACCTCACAATATAGGATGCATACCTTTTGTATTATGTCTTTGATGTCTTTGTTGTCGAGTTGGCCAGTCTTCTTACACCAGTGAGGCGTCCCTCGAGGTGTTTTAGGATATCGGGGGGAACTGAGTCCACTTTAAATCCTCACCTTACAGTTCTTAGGATGCAGCCCCCAATATAATACTTATAGTACTTCAGGGTTAGGATATCGGGGGGAACATAGTCTCCACTTTAAACCCTCACCTTTACAGTTCTTAGGATGTTGCCCCCCCTGCCGCATTGCGTTTCATATTTCAGAGTGACGCTGCGTATTGCGTTTCGTATTTCAGAGTGACGCTGGGTATCGTATTTCAGAGTGACGCTTCAGGGTATCTCTATCCGAGGTTTACGTACGTTACGGATCGATTTTTGTGCTTGTCGATCGACGATTCGACCCATTGGGTTCTTGTTTCCACGGCCTTATAGTGCATCCACCCTTCCTCCCCTCCTGGAACTGCTATGGAGGATCAACGGTCGAATTGAGGTTTGTTTTAATGCAGTCGGAGATTGCGCTGCTTAGAGATATCGGAGGGACTTCAAGTACTCACAGTCCGCTTTAAATCCTCACCCAAATGCAAAACTCATTGTTTGGTCCAGTGTGTTGCGATATTGCCGAAAGCCAGTTGTCGTCTTGTCGGCAAACCACACTAATGTGAATTCGTTTAGCCATGTGTCGTCAAGCACGACTCAGGATCACAACTCCATCTACCTCAGTAATTCTGGCAGATCAGAATGACTGGCCGTAAGATCCGAATGACAAACCACGGTCCGGCAAAGGCAGTATAGCAGCTTTTATTATCCACAGATATTGTACTCGCATGCATGCGTATCTGTGCAAGGGTATGATTTGTACAAGGCTCACTACACCTCAGCAAGGAAGGATCAATTCCCGCTCCTGTCATATCAATTTTATGCAGGGTAAAAAATGTTTCACATGTGATACTGAATAAAATGAACTTCTAATGTGCTCGAAGTTCAGGATTTGATTAGGGGATGACGCCCCGCAGTTTTAAAGATGCTGCCCTGCAGTTCTTGGGATGCAGCCCTGCAGTTCTTGGGATGCAGCCCTGCAGTTCTTGGGATGCAGCCCTGCAGTTCTTGGGATGCAGCCCTGATTATTATTATTCGGTCGGCAATCATTGGCCAAAGTCATCGGCTATCAGCTCATTGATTCAGAAGCCACAATGTTATAGAAGCTACGACCTATCATGACCATATGCGGCAGTTATGCCTTCAGCATACGTAGACAATATGATTTTGTGGAACTCATAATCCCACCTAAGTTGCATCGCATGTTGAATTTATTCCGGTTTTATCAAGTGTTCAGGATTTGATAAGGGGTTGACGCCCCACAGGTCAAAGGTCACTGTCTCGTAAGCCTAGCCTCGGACGTGCCTCGGGCATGCGGGCTTCGAGGAGTAGCGTCCCGGCTTGGCACAGGCATGATGCTTCCTTCACCATAAGGGAGCTGGAAACATGAGAATGCCCAAGATATCCGAAGACAGGAGGGCCCGTTTTTGGTCTCGAGTTGTTGTCTTGCTGCGTTACCTCGAGATGGGGTTGCATACGGACACAAACTGTGCAAACTATACATTTGACACGTGCATTGGTGCATGACTTTGGTGAATTGTGTCTTGTCATGAACCTGGAAGGAATGACGGGCAGATGGCTGGAGCGGCGGATCTCACTCACTCGGCTCTGCTGTTATGGAATGCGATGCCTGAATGGCACACGTGGCAATCCTTTGGCTCAGCTGCTTCCCGCCTTCCCCTCAGACACTGGCAACAACTTGTGCGCCAGCCTCTCTAGATGTGGGGGAAAACAATTCAGTGGATTAACAATTCGTCAATCAAAACACATGTTACCAAGGCTGATTCAACGAATCCTTCAGCTCCTGAAATCCGACAATCAGCATCTCAGGCTGTTGACGTCAAAGTAATGGCCTTAAGCTTGCAATGTAGCTTATTCACATCAAGGTATGGCTTACGCGAGGTCGATTTTACACAAAACTTCCGAAAATATTTTTATTCGATAAACCTGTCGCTCAAAGTAATCTAAACATATTGCGCGCTCCGGGTATACAATTGACCCAGGCATTGAAAAGTTATGCTCGATACCGCTCAGTTATCTCCCATACTTAACCATACTTAAGCGGATACTTAACACCGTAAGGGCGAATTCGTTTTTAGCAGTATGGGATCAGTATGAGGGCGGAAACATCCATAACTACCACGGTAGTCAACTATTGGATATTTATGAAGTATTAGTGTCCATTTTGGGGACTTGGGCGAGGTCCCTCAACCCTTCAATGCCCACCAAACTCGGTTTATCGAGTGGAGGACTTTGTGGAAAGTGCAGGGGTGTTATGCTGCCAGGTGACAAAAGCGTACTCTATGGAGAGTGCTCTAAAGGCTTCAAATCAAGGATATGGTATTTTCCCCCATTGGTATACACCATGATACGTCATCCGCGCCCACTCATAACATCAAGTCAATAGTGGTGGCATGTTCATGGCGCATGCCCAAAAATGCCCCCAACAGCTGTTCAACAGAATTTCCTTAAGTATGGTGATGATGGGTCACGTATATTCATTTGTGCACATACGGTGCGAGTGATAATGAAGTGTCATATCATCCACCTAGTTCCGCAATATAAGATATGCGAAGAATCGTGGCAAATGGATGTCTAGAACTTGAGTTATTGCCGAAAACGTGAAAATAAGTTCCTAGAAAACAGGATCAGTATGGTCAGTATGGCAATTCGCCCTTCGCCCTTAAGGTGTTAAATCGCTTATATCTCACGATCTAGAAAATCAGAAGTTTTGTGTAAACTCGACCTCGCGTAAGCCATACCTTGACATTTCAAAAAACCATCATTCTCCCATGCCAATGCCCTTCAGATAATATGATAGAGCTGGAGAATTAAGCATCTATGATTTCTTCATAATGAACTTCATGTGTCAGTAAGTCAAAGACTTCATTTGATGCACCTCAATCGGAGTGATGTACCGTGTCATCAAACTTTATGACTGCTATACACAGATGTTGGAACTTTTCATAAGATTTCTCTATTTAATCTTCCAAGCAAAATCACAAAGGTGTAAATCAATTTTTGACAGCTGTATGAAGAGTGAATGAATCTATACTCCTTTCTCCCCCTTTAAAAAGAGGTGTATCAAACCAATCAGATGGTGATGGAGAATGCTATTCAGTTATCATGTCATGTAAAAGATGGCTCCGATGGAAAGTCAGAGAGGACTGAGATAACTTATCGAACAAGTGCTTTCGAGGTAACAGTGTCAATATGAACACCGATGCTCTCAACGTCGGACAGGCAACATGCCTGACGCTCTGAATGTGGCGTATGCTAGATGTTGTCAAATGCCAATGTCAATTCACTATGATTCAATATGCAGTTCTTGGGTTGCAGCCCACATACATTGTTGGTTCAGGGTCACAATAGTGTGCCCAACTTAGACAATGTTTCTGGATAATGAATTTCATAATGAACAACGAAACCAGTGATGGTACCGAAGCTAACGTTGGTATCGAAGCTAATGGAGATTCAATCAAGAATATGAATATCATTTCTCTACTGTCGCAACGGCTCACAGATTTAGTGTCTGTAGTGACAACAACTTACTACGAGCTGTATTTCCGTCCTTGATGAATGGCTGTCCGGAATGACATTTCATTGTGACTAGAACATGGCATCTCCTAGTGATATGTGTGCATATAAATCTTCAGTACATGGTCACATATCTCAATGGTGTCCATTTTTTGGGGCATACACTATTCAGGGACTTGTCGTGTTAAAGAAGTATGAATGATTAATGTGTCATTTTAATGCCGACAGGATTGTGACTTGGTGATAGCTATATACCATTAATTCAAAACTTCGGTCACTTTCCAGAATGAGAATGAATGATGTGTAGCGCAGTTGGTTAGTGCGCTTGGATATCATCTGTAGATTGCGGGTTCGAGTCCCGCCGTGGCTTCTCCCAGGGCCTCGTGGCCTAATGGACGAGGAGACAGACTTCTAAACATTCCAGAATGAGTTTTCAAAGAGTCACAATTCCGCAATGAATCATGAGTGTCTTATGTGCCAAAATGGTATGAAACCACAAGTATGATGTCGATATATACGTGGATGATTTATACCATTGTATGCTATTCCACAAAGTAAGTAGTGATGTCAGAATGAAACAAGTTTGGACAATTGCAACGTAGTACAAACCCGAGTGCATTCAAGTCCCTACGTTTCTGGACGCGTGCAATACATCGTATTGAACACATATTGCAGGCGTATTGCACGCGTATTTGCAATACATGTTCAATACAATAAAAAATGTTGTAATATGTGTGCAATATGCCTACAAGCGCTCCAACATATGTTCAACATAGTATTGAAGTGAGCCCTCACGTATTGGAGACATATTGAAGTTCTGATGCAGAGAGTAATTTCAATATGCCTTCAACATATGTGTAGTATAGGGTTGGAGACATGCACCATGCATGTCGCAGACGATATGAAGGCATGTTGCAGACATGTTGCCCACATATTGTATACATATTGTAAGTCAACATTCAATATGTTGGATACACACTGCGGACCTATTGCATACGTATTGAACATACAAATTCAATATGTTGTATGTATATTGCGGACCTATTGCATATGTATTGAAACGGAAATTCAATATGTTGGATACATACTGCGGACCTACTGCATACGTATTGAACATACAAATTCAATATGTTGTATATATATTGCGGACCTATTGAATATGTATTGAAACGGAACATTCAGTATGTTGGATACATACTGCGGACCTATTGCATACGTATTGAACATGCAAATTCAATATGTTGTATATATATTGCGGACCTATTGCATATGTATTGAAACGGAACATTCAGTATGTTGGATACATACTGCGGACCTATTGCATACGTATTGAACATGCAAATTCAATATGTTGTATATATATTGCGGACCTATTGCATATGTATTGAAACGGAACATTCAGTATGTTGGATACATACTGCGGACCTATTGCATACGTATTGATTATACAAATTCAATATGTTGTATATATACTGTGGACATATTGCATATGTCTTGAAATAAAAGTTGCCTATGTCAGATATATACTATAGACCTATAACATACATATTGCACATTTGCAACATGCAGTGTGTTCACTATGTATCCACTATGCGTATGCTATGCGAGATAAACAAAATAAGAATAGTAGGAAACACTCGAGCATCTTTACTACGATTAACATGCATCTAGCTAGGCACAAAGGAATACGAATGGGACTATCAAATTGCATCATACCAATACACAAAATAATATTCTACTCGTGCACTTTCTAT